>VZTQ01005681.1:60516-112439 GCA_013400755.1 Pelecanoides urinatrix
ATTCTTTACTGAAAGAGTGGTCAGGCCTTGGAACAGGCTGCCCAGGGAAGTGGTGGAATCACCATCCCTGGAGGTATTTAAAAGACGTATAGATGAGGTGCTCAAGGACATGGTTTAGTAGGCATAGGGGGTGTTGGGTTGACGGTTGGACTCGATGACCTTAGAGGTCTTTTCCAACCTTAATGATTCTATGATTCTAAGTGAAACACTTCCATTTTGAAAGTGAAAAATTGCAAAAAACAGAACAAAAAAAGATGCAGGGAGAACAAGAAAGCTGAGATATACTGGTTGACATGGCAATCATAATAATGTAAGCCTGGCACCAAGTTATTTTCTAGACTTCTATACATGCAATGTTAATTATTTAATTAATATTAATTTTGTTTACAATTTTTGTCTCTAGATAAAATGATTGTTCTCCACTATTTTATACCTATTAAAAGAGGGAATATATTATCAGCTTTTACTTCAGTCTTTGTAAATCGAGCATATTTGTGTGTGTGTGCTTGTGTGCGTGTACAAATGCTATGAAGAGCACACACGTCTTCACCAGTAAATAGTAAGACCCCAGTCTCTTTTCTTTACTTTCCCACAGAAGTATTAGTCTCTGAAGCAGGATGAAGTGGCCAGAGTCTCAGCCACACCGAGCAGCCAGATTTCCATTTAAAGCCACCAGGGACGGTACATAGACGTCGTCTCTAAAAATCCTGTCCAGCAAGCCTGTATTTGTTTTCGTGAAAGCAGTCATGATGACATGAAAACAAAACATTCCCCAGATTAATGAAAAGCTGAGCACTTAAAAACCATTTTTTCCATTCCATTAATGAGCAAAGAAGTTTCCAAACTAATTTGCCTAAATGCACATCGACAAGCTTCACAGGACAAAAGCATTTTATTATTTTACTCCGCAATAAAACAAAATTGCTTTCAACTTAAAAATTCCACAAATTCTGGCTTACAGCAATCTTGGTAACATTCTAGAGGCTTATAAAATGCTGTGCAGTGGAATATAGAAAGTTAGTGAGGTAGAAACCACTGTTTTCAGAAACCAATGACTAAGTGCAGAAACAGCCTGTAATGCACTTTGTAGTTCAAACTGCAGCAGCAGCAGCAGACCTCAAATGCTCCTACGGTTCAGGCCCTAATTCTGCAAGGTTACTCATGAGCTGTCTCTGCCTCCACGTGTATGCAAAGTACTGGAAGGCTCTCCGGAGAGAGAGAATGAGTATGTTCCCTGTCAGATCTAAGTCTGACTGGGTGTTACCCTTGTCTTTGGAAGCCATTTTCTTGACTTCTTCATTTAGAGCACAAGGAGACCAGTTACATCTCTGACTGTAACTTCTAGGTTTATCTGGTGCGACACATCAAAAAAGGTCAAGTTACTTTAATTTGCCAGACATTTCCATGCCCCAGTCATATGGCACAAACAACAAAATGGTTTCAGATCCCATTCACTATTGCATTTTATTTATATCATGAGTCTATCCTCCCGGTTGTACCATTTACCTTCTTCCTCCAAGACTTTCTTTATAAGGTAATGGCCAAATTTTCTGTTTTTCAATGTGTAGCAGCTGTACTAATTTGTTGTTATTATCTTGATAATGAACAGCCTATTCTATTCTGGCTGTTCTCTTAAACCTCCACTTCATTATACATTCACACACACGTACTAAATTTAATTGTGAGATCTCCACCAGCTAAAAAGCATTACAGCCAGCCTGAAGATGTCAACAAGATGGAAGATATATGGTATAGAAATAATCTCTCAGCTATTCTAGGTACATAAAATGTTGTGAAGAACATCTACAATTTGACCATCAGGCTCAAAATAATATCCAATCTTTTTTTAAAATGGTTCAGGAAGCAATAGGTAATACCTGTAAGACTGAGGAGAGAGGGCTTGCATGCCTATTTTTTTTTGGGGGGGGGGGAGAAGAGTAAGCAAAGAAGAAGAAGAAGGGAATAATAGTGGACTATGCTTTTAAATTATTGTAGAAATGTAATAAAAGGGAAGTCTGTTTTAATAGTTGCATTATTTCTACACGGCTATACTACAAAACTGGATATGAGATCTTGCTAGTCACACATATCTTTGTGTTTTTAAAAAAGTCTAAATTCTAAAATCTCCACCTACATTGCTGACAAAACATCCCAAAAGACACTGTACACTTTGACAGGTAAAAGAAATAATTTATAAGGCAATTGAAGAGCCTAAGGCTGGGCACGGGAGAGGAACCTGTTTCCCGTATGAAAACATGCCTGTTGAAAGTGTTGCTGGCAACGGAACAAATCCTCTAACAAGAACATTTTACATAGGTAAGCAGGGAGACAAGACTTTTACTATTTCCATAGTTTCATAATTGCATTTAAGTTAGTAGACTTATTACTAGTCTCTGCCTTCAGCCATGTGCCGATGATGAGGAGGATCTGACCTTGTGCAGAAGTTCTGCCTTCACTTTTTGGCTTTCCGACAGAGCTGTCGCTTCCAAGAAGGGCCCCAGGAAGGGCTGCCTGCCACTAGCTCTGCCTGCAGTGCCTCATCACCGCTCTTGCCAGGTCACCGAAGGCTCCTCTGGCCGGCAGAGAATGACATGATGCTGCCGTTGTCTATTAAACCAATGGAGGAAGATGTTAAAGGAACAAAGTGCTTAAAATATTCATTAGTTTTTAGAAGCACATGTATCTTCTTAATTAGCTTTGTCACTGGCTCAAATTAACAAGGTTTTAACGACAGTTAGCAAGTGATACATTAATTAATTTAGGAAATGATTCATTTTCTCTGGCTTTTTTAATTCGCTTCTAATAAAATAAAATCTGGCATGAGTTTTTCAATTAGGCATGATGTCCTTATTTCACTTGGTGCAATATTGCGGCTTGAACACCAGGATAGGATGAGTACATTCAAGCAAAAGATTAGTGTGATAATTCAAAATAATTGTGTGACTTCTGAAGTCAAGTTTTTCTTTTCCAAAAATTTGTGTTTGTTCGATTTTGGCTAAAGATTTATTAGCAACATTAGCATACTTACAATTCTTCCATACCAACCTAAAATATGCTTAAGTACCGCTTGATTAATATTATTTCGTAGACACTTGCACTATCTGGCCATACACACACTATCAGTTTTACATGAATAAAGAAACAAACCAATAAAAAGCAATCATCATAATAAAGAGCCATTATTTCAGCAATACCTGACTAGACCAGCTTCCTGTCCAAATCAATCAAACCGCTCACATTAGTACCAGGCTAGAGCTTAGTAAAACATATTCATTATAATTGTGCATTTTATCAGTATTTATGCAGCAACATGCAAGAAGGTCAAGCTAGCACTCTACTAGTAATTTTAAAAACACAAAACTTTCTGATTTGTGTTTGAGTTTCCAGTCTAAAATATTGCATGAGACACTCTACTCTGTGAGGTGTAGGAATTCACCTGATAACTGCAGGTGTCCATACAGTTCTGCTTTAAAGAATATAGATTTTTTTTCTTTTTCCAACAAATTAAATGAAGAAGAAAATAAAGCTACAGTATTAGCATGCAAATACCAGCAATATATTCTGAGGTTGCTCTTATTACCCAGAACATTTTTGTTTGTAGAAGATGCTCTCCCTTTCACATCCTCTGGGCTCTTCAATCAGCCTTTAATCAAAATATGAAATCTTAGCCACAAGTCTTGGCTCTAGAAATCTACAGTGCTTCCCAGATGGCTCTTGAGGTAACATCAATCATCTTCCCAGCCTTGAAAGACTCTTCATAGTTAACAAACCTCTGGTGATTGATTACTGAGATGTTAAATCTACTTCCAGTTTTCGGTGGCTGCTTCAAGTCTAAGTAGCAAGATGTAGCCATGTGCTGACACTCCTCCTAAGTACCTGTGGTTTTGCTTTTGGACAGATGAACAAAATCCTGCATCCTGACTGCACAGAGCTATGCAGAGGCTGCTTTACGTGCAAGTACTAACATGGAAACGGGGGACATCCTTTCAGCCTAAGAAACTTTAAACCTGTACCTCCTACTGTGTAGGAGAGCGTCCAAATCACAGGTCATAGGGTATGACTGGAGGGCTTACATAGATTTCAGTCCCCTGCAATAACAAGCAACAGTGCGACAGTTAATTGTGCAGTGGAGGAGGAAGAGACAGAGGGAAGGGGAATATCCGATCACCATGGATACATACACCACGGACCGTAAATATTCCTCATATCTGTAGGAGCTTTAGGTCTATTGCAGAACAAAAGCCACAACTTATCAAGTCTACACAGTGATATATACCCCAGGAACAGAATGGGTGAGCATAGGCTTTGCTGAGTCTGTGGTGCCTTAAAATAGTGGGTAATTCATTATCAGGCCTGAAAGGAGTAGCAAACTCACCACACTTCTCTCCCCATTCCCTCCTGCCCTGTTTTCAGTCTGGAGCCCTCTAGTCATATTTAGGTATTTAATTCACATGATGGTTTGTGGAGGGGGTCAGGATCCTACCCTGGGGCTGCACTTGGCAGAAGGCACCCAAACATTAAGTAAATGGGTGCTTGGCATCCACATATTATTATCCTTGCTGCATTCACATATTATCCTCTTCAGCTTCACAGCTGTCAGACTTTTCATTAGCATCCTCACAGCAACTCTCAAAACCATGCCTTACAATGGCTTAAATGTGCCTTCTGGAAAGCAGGTATATTTCATATACTTGCTGATATTACAGTGACCATTTGATCTTTCTGGGATAACTCTTGTTCCTGTCCTAAGAAAGAAAGCAGAAAAAATACAAATTCTTGGAAGCAAAGCCCTCGGTGATGACTCCAAAATTTCTTAGGGCAATGCTATGCCATAGAAGTTGGGGGAATTAGTGCTTAGCAAACTGCAAAAAAATGACTTGAAAACTACTTTTTAAATGTATTTTTCATTTTGTGGAGAAATCTGAAGCCTCATGAGTAGAAGCATACCGCTGTTCACTTCGTGTAACAGTGTTAGAAATCGCGTGTTACACGGTTATAGGTGGAGCCTGTTCTCTGTACACTCGGAGAAATGTAAATCAGGAGCAGCTTTACCACACTTGGAAAGCTAGAACCTGCAGTATAAATCCAGCAAAATGCTAGCAATATAATGGTAGCATATCAAGGCAGATAAATACGGTAATAATGCTGCAAAGCAATGATTTCCTGAGCTATTAGAACTGTCTACATTTGCACCTAGTTATTAACAAATTCTCCCTACTCTTTCAAAAAAAAGTACTGTTTTTTAATATTTGGTTATGTTACATTTTACTAGCAAGAGTCTGTAATATCTCCCCAGGGAGCAGTGAACGAGAGAGTCTCTTTTTTTCTGAAAAGGCCACTGCAAATCTCCGGTGAAAAACGAAATGGGGTTTTATGCTTGTTAATAAACCTCCTACTCTGCTCCAAAGCGTTCGGATTAAATTATATTTTTACTGAAATAGAAATGAATTACTCTTTTTAATTGGGATCTTCAGGTCTTTCCGTAACACATAAAGCAAGTAACAATGAAAACTGAGCTTAAAATGCAGAGGCAATACCATGCCTGTCACCACACCTTCGGTTAGCTTTTGCTCAGAGACATGAGAGGCGTTTGCACAGACCTCCAGACCCCCCCAGCTTTGTCCGGACTCGTCTTGGCCCACCTGGAGCTCTGTTTTAACTTGTCTAACTGTAGCGGCAATTATCTAATGAGCAGGTAACTATAACCTGCTTCATTTGAGCTTTTGCTTAGCTTTGTACGAGCGTGTGGTGCAACACATACGTATTTCCGTAACTAACAGATAGTGACAACAAGAGGTTATTCTGTGCAGAATAAAGACTGTAGAATAAAAATGCAACCTGGAGGAGTGCAGGCACAAGAGACCAATCTATAAAACACACTGTATATAGCTCATTCAGATGCAAATTGGACTCGTTGGACTTCATTGGAACCGATGAAGAAAGAGCAAGGTGTACAACATGTACAGAAATGATGCCAAGCAGATCCTAAAGTGAGAAGAAAGAAACCACTACCAACATAATCCTCGGGATGCTGATGGCTCCCGGCAGCCAGCCCTGCAACTGAAACCATCCATGTCAGGACAAAGAGAGGCAGTAGGAAGACGAGGCAGAGAAAGGGGGAGACGATAGCAGAAAGTTTGTGTGCGTAACACAATACATTCCACTGCCTGCATTTGCTAAACCTATCCATTTTAATATAATTAAAGTTTTATAATGGTGTCACAATAAAATTCTGCATGTTAATAATTACATCTATATCAGTTTTCCATGTGACCTACTCTTTTCCAACCAAGCAGCAGTATCTGGAAATTATGCTGTCATATGGCAAAATCAAGAAGATCTGCAGAGGAAGGACCAATGTACTCATAAGGTGCCTGATTCAATTTTTTTTAATATCCAGAAGCCATAAAAAATTTAATTTTTTAGGGCTTCTGTCCTGCAAAATCCAGACTATTTTCATTCTAAATTAAATTGGACCCAGGGAAAGGAAGAAAATCTCCCTGTAAAGATTAGACAAATATGGAATAACATTAGAAATGTCCTGCTAAATGCTTTATGACGTCTAATTTCATGATACATCTGCTGCTTAACGGTAAACAAAACTGTTATTACATTGCAAAGAGATGACAACTCAGTCTGATAATTTTCCTGGTGTCATTCCTCACAAACAACTTCATCCTTGTGGCAGTATGTAAGGGCCTTTAGAGCAAAAGGGAATCAGCAAAGGTTGATGCCATGGCAATCCCTCCCCCATACATAGGGTAAAAAGGGAGTCTCTGGGGATAGTAGTGGTAACTGGAGGGATAGAGGAGTGAGCCTATGACTTTTTTTAAGGTGTCACCATCAGAAGCTCTGGGTGACAGCTGGGTGAGAAAAGTTCCCCTCCCTTCCAGTCAATCAGTTTTCTCCCAAAAGAGAGATAAAATCCAGGGGAGAGTGGGAAAGGACAACACGGGAGGCTTCTTGCTTTGGCATGAAGCATGGAGAAGGTTTTTCAAATAGCATGCAGAAGGAGCGTGATCCAAAGCACCCTTCACAGGCTGTGGAAATGGGATGCAGAACCAACCCTGGAGTCTGCAAGACTTCTGAATTAAAGTAATTTTGTGTTTTGACTTTCATGGCCAGTTTGGTAGTAAATGGAGCAGACAAATGCAAAGTGTCTGCTGTGAAAGAATAGCTCAAGGCATACCTTTGCTGCAAAATTAATTTTCTTTCTCACACACATACTCACACACACACTTACCCCCAGTTTCTTCTGTAATACAGAAATTAAGTAACACCCGTTTTATTCAATTCCAGTCCATAACTGCATCTACTTGAAGGTTTGTGTATCCTTGATAAATTGCTGTGAGGTTACCCTGAAAGAGCTTCCTAACTTCCAGCAAGATGACAGCATGCTCTAAGCTGTGTTTGACCATGCAGCAGGGAGTCTCTGACGTGCATTGGTGCCATCAAAAATACCAAGACTCTCTTCTCACTGACTTTGGCTAAGTCATAAGAACAAATTCTGTAGGACAAAAGGCAGGGGACATCTTCCATCGTCAAGACCAGGAAGCAATATCATGTAATTCCAATCATCAGCTCAATAAGTTTCATATGAATCAGAGCAAAGTCAGAGTCTGGGGGGGCTTGGCCACACCTGCTATTGCTGGAAGGCTGTTCTGGTGCTTCCCTTTTCAGTACCACAGGGCAAATCCATCCAGATGGATGCAACTGTGTGTTTGTTCTGCCCACGCTTGAAGCCAGCTGCGTGCAAACTGCAGTCCAGAAGCCACGTAAATACATTAGCGCTGACTGTGCCTGCAAGGGAGATATGGACTCAAGCCCGGGACTGTGTGTCACAGACAGCCACCATCCTTCAGAGGAACAACACGTTAGAGCAATGTGGAGGGTGTGTTGCGTTGAAAGTACAAGTTCCTACATCGGTTCCTATAGACAAGCTCATTATTTACGAAGGCTTAATGCTCCACAGGTCATAATTTTTTCATAAATACGGATATCATGAACACTGCAAAGTGCTCCACAGTGCATTCAAGCACTGCTTTCAGCACAAATCCAAAGCATAGCCTCATACTAGCTTCCATGAAGAAAATTAACTCTACCCCAGCCAAAACCAGCACAGAATGATAAACTGATCTTGTGTTGAGAATATAATTGTCTATTTTTGTACTCATTGGTTATATCTAGTAAAACAATAATCATGCTAATTTTTTGAAAGCAAAGCCTTTTTCATTTAGCAGTGAATTACAGAGCAAATATTTTAAATTTTCAGATAATTACCTAAAGTGCTTTTATTGTTTTTCAAAATGAGCAAAAGATGCAATAGAAAAACACCCGCACAGAGAAACCAGGAGAAATTAATTCCTGCCTCAATTAAAACTTATCTTTAAGAAGGAAAAATAATCTACCTCTGCTACAAGTATTTCCACTGACAGAGAAGCAAGCTCAAGGAGGTAGTTTCAATGGTTAATAGCACTCAATTTTTACAAACACCAAATTTTTTTTACTTGAATTTGTCGAGTTTCAGTTTTTGGTCACTGGGACGTTTCATGTGGGCAGCTCACACCTGCCTGTCACTGGTTTGCTCAAGTGCAGATTAGCTCTGCTGTGGGTGCCGAGGGACCAAACCTGGCTCTGCAGGCAGCCAGCCTGAGCCAGATCGAATCTCAGACCACTGCTTCAAGGGCTCATCGCATTTCTCCATGTCTCTGGGGAATCCTGCTCTCCCATTATTTCAGACAACAACAGGCAGACTAGGTTTTCCTATTCTTTAACCATTCCTGCAGCTCTTCTTTCAATCTTCCCAAATTTTCAATGTTATTCTTTAATTCAGGTCTTACTTGATATTCCTCTTTATACATTTGCAGGTTAATATTGTGGCTACTTGCCCAGTAGGTGGTAGTGGGATTCCATGGTCAGTTGGCTTTCCATCATAAAGCTGCAACACTTCCAGGTTTCCTATTTCCTGGGATGCTACGCAACAACCTCTAAAAATGCCCCGCCTGGTCTCCATAGCCGTTTGTGTAACTATAATAAAAATACAAAGAAATGTATCCAAATCACCAAGCAATTCAGTTACTCTTTGCTTTTTTCCAACATCTTTAGACTTGGTCAGTGTCCTAACATTTGCTCATTCAACACTAGTTGTCCAAAGACCTCTAAAGTGAGGATACAAGACCATATTCTTATTAAAATTCCTCCTAATTATTCCAAGAACAAAAAATATTTCTGCATCATCACAGAGAATATGATCTCCATTAGCTGAACTCTTCCCCAAAAGAGAACAGAGATATGTAATAAGCAATTCTGGTTTTTCCAGATAAATATTTGTATTCAATCCACCATGGAATGGTGGATTTCTAGTAGAAAAAGGAGGAAATTTTTCAAAATCATTTAAAAAACGTTCAAGTCTAAGGCTGACAAGGTTACTCCCAACTTCTTTGGGGGAGGGGGGAAAAGATCCATGAGCCTACAAATTTCTAGTCTTCTTACTGCCAAGAGATCACAAAACCTTCAAGGTCTTTTATGAGACCTTTATGTACAAAGACCGAAATGGGGAACAATTCAACGACCTGCTTTTAGTGGGATGTATAAGGCTACCTAAGCCTGACTTTCCAAATTGAAGCCTTGCAAAAGCATTAAATCACTTGTGCATTTGAAGCACCAGGACATGAATAAGTGTGTGTGAGCGGAAATTTGAAAGGGACAAACGTATAGAAAATCCCCTCAGCCAAACTTCTTTTCACTTCGGGAAAAATTACCATATTTCCAACCAGAGGCTGTCCAAGGTTCATTATAAAACATTAAACAAGGTTCCCCAGAAACAGCTCACCCTGGAAGGGGTTCCTGCCCCCTCCAGCATTGCCGTGGGCGAAGCCTGAGTGGCAGCTGCCCTCTGAAGGGCAGGTAACATGGCACAGGATGAATCAGAAGAGGTCTTGGTCTCACACAGGTCAGTAAGAGTGCCTCAACTAAAGTCCTTCAAAATCTGTCTAAGGAAGTTTGGTGGGCTAGGACGTACAAGCAGAAGATTAGATTGGACATGTATCTTAATGGGCATTTGAGTTTGCCTCCATTTAAAACTGGAGACAGATCGTCTTTACAGCTGTTACCACTGAATGGCTACTTCCCAGTAACAGTCTGGACAGCATCCTTTCATCTTCATCAGGCTATGAAGCCACAGCCTTTTATTTTTTGATTCACTTGTCCTTGTAAGGTCGCTGTAGCACATGCCACGTGAGTCAGTATTGTTCATCCACCAAGAGCCGAGGCAGGTGCAAAACACACCATTGAAGGTGCATGCCAAGATCATATATTATACCAGATTTCTATCAGCAACAACAGTGGTTTCTGCTACCAACATAAATGTCTGTATTTAAAGTACAAAATCATTAGGAATTAACAAGTCCAAATTATCATACTGAAGTGGCTAATGGCTAAATCATGTGAGAAATGCATACAAACATGTATGAGCTAAATTTTTTTGCAAGAAACTGTCTCCTACTACGGTATGAGTACCTAACTGCAGTTGTTAGACGTGAGATGTAATCTCGAATATAAATTTTTGTATGCTTATATAATGTGTAAATATCTTTAAAATATATTATTCAACAGAGTAGCCATTTTTGTTTACATCTACTTTCAGCAGACTTGTGAAAATAGACACAGAAGATTGAAGAAAGCGATTTGCTTATAAAATACCATACCAATTCTAAGAAAAAAGTTGTCATTTCAGCAATTATTTTGGTTCCTGCTCCAATTACATGATAATTTTCTTGTCAGTAATTCTTTAAGAGGACCTCACAAAGTCAAAAAAAATGGTTTTATTTTTCTTCCCTGCCTGGGCATGGGTCCATTAGCTATCATGCAGCACCACCTGGAGGACATTTTCCTTCCTATGATACCAGATTGCCTTTTTTTTCTCTGAAATAATTTGACTACCAGGTGAAGGCAGAGCAGAATTTGCTGAGGTCTGTGTGAGACCAAGGGTTCTCATGGACTCTAATCTGGGCTGATACTAGTTCCCGAAGTCTCTCTTGGATAGTTATTTAACTTCTTTGCCTGAATTTACATGTTTAAGAGTCTTTAAGTAAAAGTTAATTTTTGTTTCGTTTCTCAGTGTTATTTCAAAATAATTAAGTTGGCTTAAAATAATAGGATTTGCCCTGCTTTCTACAAAGAGGTACAAGAATGCAGAGTGATGTTTAAATTTTAACTACTATTGCTGAAAAAAGTACAGTTTACAAGACATTGCATCTCGAAGTTAGCCACATATACAAAGTAAACAAAAAATTATCGGAGAACTTCCCAGGGCATGCATACGTTCTGTAACATGTAAGCATAATCCCAGTCATGAGCCTGTTTCCACCATCAGCTCATTATGAAACAAACACCAGCTTTCATCTACCACAGGAAAACCTTTCAGCAATCTTGTCACCAGATGTCACCAGCCGCCTAATCAAAAACTGCACTCAACTGTTCAGAACCCCACAACATGTTTAGACACTGTAAAGAACCCGACCCCTACTAGATATCGGTTTGCTACTTGCAAAGGAATATAATATTCAGTGTGCACCAAATCCTTTTACAATCACATTAATCTTCCAGCAATACTAAGGAGAATAAAGCTAATGTAGGCAATAGGGTGGGAGACTTCGCAACATATTGGAAAAGTGGTTAGAAATAGTAAACCAACAAAAGATATAATCTGTTTGCATTAATGAGAAGGAACTAAAAGTGTCAGAATTCTTCTATTTGGGGTACTATGCAAATCGACAAGGAAGATTTTGTCCCCAAACCCTGATTTCTAGTGGCTTCATTGCTCACCAGAGTTTTACTTGAAGATCAAATAAACCAGAAGTTATTTCACTTCCCTCTGCTGCTGCTCATTCCTGAACCTACATCAACCTCTCCTTCTGCTGGCAAAAACAATTATGAGGCCAAACTGGTCTGAGGAGCTTATTGCTTCCTGCTGCTGTCAGATCCATTTTAACTTGGATTAAGTCCCTGGTTCAGTTTCCTGCACAGCCAACACAAACTCATGTTGGCACAAGGGAGATTGCAGAGATGGGACAAGCAATTCCCTACACATGGATAATATACAGGTAACACACAAGTCAACATAAGAAATTTGGACAGGATGACATAGATCAGTAGTGGTAGCAACTGACCATCTTTCTCTCTGGTCTCTCATGGTCTCCTTCATCACTTACACCAAAAAAACCCAAACCTATTCCAAGAATGAAAGTTTAAAGCTTCTGCTTCAAAATTTTACTTCTAATACAAGATGTGCATTTTTATTATATTATGTGCATGAAACAAAAATATTATTTGATCAAATCTTTTGCCTTTAAAAAAAATGGCATAAACAAGGTCAGTCTCAAACTGCTGCCAAAAATGCCTGACATTTTCCAATCTTCTTAAGAAAAAGGAAACTATTTTAGAAAAAAAAATTACAATAGAAAAATTCTAAAGATAGGTTTCAATGCATCACATTTCTAAAAATAATACTGGGAACAAATCCTTTTCCCTCAGCCAAGGTTGACTGAGTTGCTGTAAAAAGTAAAGCCACATCACATCGGGGCTCTAACTACAAGTATACATTAATAACGTGATTAAATCTAAAAGGAAAACTAAACAGCAAATGTGGTAATGGAACATTAAGCATTATGGATGGACATGATATATGCTGCTCAGCAGCCATGTTTCTATCTGAGGTTGCCAAAAGAAGCCCCAGCACATATTTCGGAGTTCAAGAAGGCTGAAAGAAGGTCAGTCATATCAAAAAGAGAAAGCAGACTCAGGAAAAGAAAAATTGTCAGAAATAGTTCTTGAACAATGTTCTGAATGGTCTCACACCTTCAGAGATTACACAACTCTTTTCAAATTATAGCATATGCTATGGGATATAAAAGCATCCTAAGAGCTTGCCGGTGCAGTTCCCTAGGTGAAAGGAGGTGTGTGGGGACCAAACAGGAGCAGCAACTACCTGTAAGAGCTGAAGGCTGGAGAGAGAAGTTGGGCCATGGAAGTCATTCAGGAAATACCTTCCCTTGTTGCTCATCTGGCTTTAGAGATCTCTCCATCAGAGTCACAGTTCAAGGCCCTCACAACAGGGAAAACCTGGTTTGGGACCAGCCCCTTAGCCACCTATGGCAGCTACACAAACTGGAGAAGTTCATGGGGATATAGAATAAAAAAATTGACGAGATGGGGGAAAAAAAAAATTAAAGGATGTATTGAAATACATTAGCAAATAGATAGAATAATTACTTACTCTAGAGTAGCCATATACTATTTTGAGATGCATTGCTTTTTTTATACAGAATTGGAGTCCATGTACTTCTTGTAGGTTTAAACCCATGCTCCTTAATACCACATTTCTGTGGGCATCTCTGGCTAATGGAACCATCCTTTGTGATGCACCCAGGGACGTAAAGAGTGGGATGTCTTAAGTACTGCTCCACTTATGATGTTGTGATGTGTTTGAGATGTTGCCGTAAAAAAGACCACACAGACCCAGTTAGAGCAACAGGGAGCATGTGGTGGACTGTATCCAGATAACATGAAAAAATTATTCTTTCTATAAAATTATTATAAAAATAAGAAGTGCTGTTACTAATTGAGAGTCCCTCACACAACTAGCAAAAGAAAGTAGAGACTTAAGTGATGGCATAAATCAGAAATCAGGAACTGACAGGCTTAATATTAATACAGCCAGTTTTGAAAACTTCTGAATATAGATCAGTGCAGAACAGACTGGTTTCTTACATACACTTTGTGCTCTAAGGAAAACTAAAATTGGGATTTTTATCTGACAAAAAATATGAAAAGTGTTGTCTTGATAACCTTCATTCAGTTTTAAACTGGCTTCTCTTCTTTTGGTGTCCTTTCATTTATATCTAAAAGGCAACTACCGTGATATTGACACAAAAAACTTTAAAAAAAAACTGACTGATACAAAAAAAAAAGGCATAATAGACAAGCATAACATAAAATTAAGATACTTCAAAAAAATCTCTATTGTTTTCCCTGCCACAAATGAATTTAGTCACAGCATCTCTATGGAAGGGACACGGTTAAATTAGAGATGAATTTGGCTCACCATACAAGAATATTTATCAGCACCCTGCAGCTGTCTGTTCATTATGACCTGATGCAAAACCCAAAAGTCAACTGGAGGACTCCAGTTAATAATAGTAGGATTTAGACCTGATGGTCAATGAAGCTAAATAAAATCCAAAGAAAATGAACAAAGACAGATAGATCATCTTATCTGTAATACCTGGCAGCATTATAGCCAGGTCTGATTGTCTGATTTAAATCAGCTATTTAAAGAAAACTTTACCTTAGAAAGTTGCATATTGTGCAGTTATTTTTCATATAGCAAATCTGCAATAATATGATTGAAAACCTGCAAGAAAAAATGAAAGCTATAGCTCTGGACAAAAGTGCAGAGTAAGAAACAAAATATCAGTAAATCTGATGATAGAAAAGCTGGTGTCAGGTTCCTGGGATGTGCCAATTTGTTTTAATGTTGGTTGTTCAAAGACAATGATACTGGAAAAACATAAGGGCAGTTCTTTGACAGCATTTAGGCATTTGAAGATGTAAATGGGTATTTAGCAGAATTTTCAAAATGCGTATTTAAACCCCAAGTACTTTAACAAACTTTACTCCTAGGTTTGTGTGTCAAAAGACTTTGGAAAGCCAAGATTATCTCAGCTAGATCATGTTTATCCATGTGCCTACTGACCCCACCAAGGAACCTCAAGAATTCTGTGGGGCAGGAGTTACTACAAAAGCCATACTGATTCTTCTCCACTATATCATATCTACCCATTAATCTATCCATCATCCTTATAGTTTCTTCAGAAAAATATACTTAGGATTTCTACATATTCTACACATACATATTGACTTCTGTAATGTGTTATTCATTTTATATGATAAGCTAATTTCGACTGTAAGTTCATCAGTTCAGTATTTGTCTCTTAAGTCAGTGCTTAACAAGTAACAAATACAAATAATATAGCAAGAGAAATCACTGCACCTCTTCTTTAAGCTAATTTTCTGTTTTTTAACCTCTAGTAGATCAAAAAACATCCAGAAAGACTCAAATGATTTTGATGATGTAAGAAACAATATAACATACCATTGTTACACAAAAGCAACCAAAATTGTGTGAGGCCAATATCCCTGCTGAAAGGAGAAGAGTGAGAAAGGTGGGCAATCTGCTGTGCACCAGTCCATGCCATAAACTGAGCTCCTCCTGTTTGGTTCCTTTTCAGAAGGAAGAACCATAATTACTCCATTTTACAGAAGATGAAAGAAATATACAGTATTAAAAGGCTGGTTAAAGATGAAAGTATAATGTCAGGATTAAAATTTGGAAGTTCCTGAGTGTCCAGTCCCTTTTCAGTTTATTTTGCTGATTTTCTGCCTTATTTCATTCGTGATCACTGTTGTCCATATGCTTTTACCTTTAGCACAAAATTACACTGAGCCCTGACTGATCTGACACAATAAAATATATGTGTAACTCCAATTCCCTTCACAGCTTTTATAAAAACACACCTAAGTGAGAGAGCTGGCTTACACACAAGATTGAGGTTTTGTTTGCAAAGATGCTGCAATCAAAACATGTGACGCAGTTTGAACCTTGCTGGAGAAAGCTTGCATGTGGTCATTCACTCCCAAATTGAAAGAGGACCTATTCCAGACAGGAGAGGGTATCCATCCTGACCAGGAGACCACTCTACATCGAGGAGTTAGTGATCCACACAACAGTTAACCTGAGTAGATAGTTAACCTGCTGCACGTCCAGCATGGCCTTCAGGCTGGGCTGTGCTGCCCATGTCCCCTGGCTGCAGGACAACCTCAGCCACCTCATTGCACTGGAGCCTGCGGGCAACTCCCACTCAGTACCGGCAATCGCACCACCTGCACGGCCTTGCTTTTATCTAAAAGTGCAGGAAGAATTTCTCATAGAATCATGGTGTGGAGGAATCAATGTCTGAGAGTACGAGCAGTATCATAGCGGTGGTAAACAAGAAGCCATGGGAAGATGGGAAGTGAAAGAAGCCGTGGGAAAAAGGGAGATAAGAGGTGGCAGTTCACGGTTCTGAGGGCGTGACAAAGATAAGGAAATTAGCGGAAGAGTGTCAATCACGAGTTAGAGATGACCCTTGCTTAGGGGATGTACTAGGGAATTCTTTGAAGTGCATACGGGCATAATGTGAGGTATAAAAGGCGCTTGTGCTGTATAATAAAGGGGCTTTGTCTTCATCTTCGTTCCC
The DNA here is from genome assembly GCA_013400755.1 of Pelecanoides urinatrix. Classification (NCBI taxonomy): domain Eukaryota; kingdom Metazoa; phylum Chordata; class Aves; order Procellariiformes; family Procellariidae; genus Pelecanoides; species Pelecanoides urinatrix. The sequence continues at coordinate 76,815 of VZTQ01005681.1, forward strand.
TCTCAGATGGAGTCCGTGCCCTTATTCACTGCATTGTAGAATCGTTTAGGTTGGAAAAGACCTTTAGATCATCAAGTCCAACCATTAAAATAGCACTGCCAAGTCCACCACTAAACCATGTCCCTAAGCGCCACGTCTACACATCTTTTAAATACCTCCTCGACCACTTCCCTGGGCAGCCTGTTCCAGTGCTTGACAATCCTTTCGGTAAAGAAATTTTTCCTAATATCCAAATATCCTAACATCCATAGATGTTTTCACGTGAACATCCTTTATGAATAGAGTTGTTTTCATGTAAGAAAAGTATATAACGGCTCGAATGTCTAGAAAGAAGGAACCTCTCTCCATGGAGGAGATCTGCACAGCATGCCATGGGAAAATTCATCTGGGGTCTGATGCCGCACGAATGAGAAGTGCCCAGCATCTGAAGGGGATTTACTCACTATCTATATTCCTCTTTTTATTATGTCTTATTAAAGAACTATTTTATTAAGCCATTTGTTGTCCAGCATTTCTTATTGAGACCCAGAAAGAACGCTGCACCGTCTCTTTCTCACCTCCCCACCTCTGCTGCTGGTGAAGAACAGAGGATTTACAGATGAGTTTGCACTGATTTAAGTAAAATTATAAATTAAAATACAACTTTGGTTTCAACTTGTGCCAGGAATTTTTTAATTCAAAATTTACTTCTAAATCTGACATCTGAGTCATTGCCCATTTTTTCCACCTAATAAAAGGAACACCCAGCTACCTGCCTAAAAAGATACTGTTTTAAAAAATGCTGAAACATATACAGAGGATGCGAGGTACTATGAAGCACAAAACATTTTCACTGAAAATTCTTGGGACTCATATGTCAGTCTGGAAACCGCTGCTCAATAGTCTCATGAAACCATAAATAGAGCACCATGCTGCTTTCTGAAGCAACTTCTCAGGTTTTGAAAGACCCCTCAAACCCTTCAAACTTGGTTTGCTTCTCCAGTTACGACATTCTTCAAAGACAACCTAGCCTAGAGGTGAAACCACTGCACCGAGTAATTAAAGAACAAAAACTGAGAAACAAAACCTTAATTGAAAGAGAAAATGGAAGCTCCACATTTACCTCTGCCAGGGACAGCCAGCGTGCCCGGCAGCAGGGCATGCCTTTAGTAAGACAGAACCTTTACTTTAAAAATGTGCCATCAGGTCTATTAGGGAAAGCATCAATAATTAAAGTTAATGTCTGGAAACTGGCATCAGCTACGGGCATGATGACTCAACCTCTTGGAGATCCATTCATTACATTCAACTACAAAAGCTAGAAGTTATAAAAAATGTATGAATAAATTCTTTAAGTATTAACACGCTACTTCTTTAAATGTTTGTTCTGACCCAGGTGGCGCTGCTCTGACTTTCTCTGCAGCTTCTTTTCACTTAAATGACCTTAGATTATTGTAGCTGTCTCTCAGGATTAAACAAATTACTCTCTTAAACATGTATTATTGAAGGTTCCTACTTTGTAAGAGAGAAAATGCTCTCTGGCATCCTCTCTTCAATCTCATTACAAAATGTTAGGTTTCACAGCAAAGATTATAAACTTAAATTTAAGTATTTTGAGCTAGATATGCCATTTGCTAAAGTCACTACTGGGCTGGGCAAAATTAAGTAAAAGCAGCCTAAGAACTACAGAAGAGACCCCTATGTTGTGTCTCCAAACCTCACCAAGGTAAAGCAAGTAGACACAGTTACACAGCATATCTTTTGGTCAGAGGTGGTAGCACTCAAGCATCTTCCACATTAAATCAACAGCAGTAACAAATAAAAACAACTTTATGGAGTTTTGGGCATTTCTCATGTGGTAGAGTGAAAACTCTTCTTGTTCTGTGATTTTTGGGTTTAAGTTTCTAGATTGCATTCATTTCCTATTTTACTTAAGTTTGTTTTTAGGGTGATTTATTTCAAGATTCCTCATTGATGGGTTATTTTTGGTGTTTCTTTCCTCCCTGGTAGGGTTTGGCTGGAGTTTATAAATTCACAAATTCACAGATTATCAGCAATAATTCTCCGCTTCCTTCTGCACTTGCACGTTTCTTTCAGAGCGAGAGGAGTCAGATGACAGAAAAGCCAGATGTTTCAAAGAAAGAGAGCTTGAACCTTGCTGTTTCCAGCTCTGCAGCCAAATATCCAGAAATTGCAAGCTATCCGTCATCCTTTCTCTGTAAAAATTCCCTGTAATCTTAAAAACAAAACAAAACAAAACAAAACAAATCCCACCAAAAACAAACAGATTACTTAGCATCTGGGTAAAAAGTAACGGAAGTAGTTACAGCTGTATTGTATTTCTTAATCCAAGCTAGAAAGAGAAATCTGGACATTATAGGAAATAAATGTCTTGACTTAGAAGGCATATAGTGAAAATTTCACTTTTGAAAATCATCACCTTGTTTAAATACTGCTACCAAGTTTCAAAAAGATTCAGTTCTTCAGCTCACATGTGGCTGCTGTTGTCCGAGGTTTTAAGGACCACCCATATTTTACATGTCTCAAGTGCAGACTTGACCATTATTGGCCATTGGCCATTGTCCTACCAGCTAAATGCTACAGCATCTTTTTGTTATCCCTGAGTACATCCACGAATCAATCACTGCGGGTATACTGCAGTAAAGTTTTTTTTTTCAACTATGCATACAATGGGTTGGAGTTTTAAATCCTATTTACATCCTTCTCTGCAAAATTATGGGGTGGAATCTTGTGATAGTTTGAGAAAAGCTTGCCAGCTCTGTAAAGCATTGAACTCTCAGTTCCCACTGAAATGAATAATAGTTGAAAAATACCGAGCACATCCCTCCTTCACAGAGTCAGGCCCAGAAAGCAGCGCAGTGGGAATTCCTTCTCCACAAACCAGGCAGCTGAGAATATAACCAAAAGGCTGCCTATAATGACTTAACAATTCACTACTTCTGGTAACAGCAGCAAGAATCTCGTGTCAGAATTAATTTTGACAAAGGCAAATGTCGTAATGTGCTGTCCAACCCAAAGCCCCTTGATATAAGCGCATTACCGCAGCACTTCCAGCAAGCGGAGAACTACGTGAAGTGTGGTTACGGTCAGAAAAGTGGCTACGTAGGAATGACACCTTCGTATCACACAATACTGATCTTGCATACTGGTGTAAGAGGCTACCATTGCATTTGTTTATCTTACCAGTAAAAATGCAAAGGCACTGTGTTTTGACTACTTTTAGTACCATGGAATGAATCCAGTTACAGAAGAATACAAAAGATTCTTTTTTCAGTCAACTTGCTCATATTTTAAAATAAATTCCAAGCACAAATTTTTTACTATAAGGTGTGTATGTCTGTAAGATACATAGCTAGATATTTATCATAATTATAACTGACATAACTTAATTGGGGACAGTTACAGCAACAAAAAAAAGTAATTTTATATGCAGATTTCCATGAGAACTTTCAAGAAGACAGACAGTAAAAAATTTTCATTTGGAAACTAAGCTAAATGTTGATGTTTCTTATGAACACCAAAAGTAAACAGTTAGAATTACTTATGTAGTCTGTTATCTAGTTACTAACCTAATCAGTAGATAAGTAACACTTACTGTATGTAAAGGTGACGGTGTGGCCCAGAAATGGCTTAACAACTGAGATTAAAAACAGAAGAATTAATTTTTTCATTGAGTTCCTGAAGAATTCACATCAGCAATCTACACAGCTGATGAATAAACTTACATTTACTGCAGTAACTAACTGTTAATTCAACCTAATTATACTGTATACCTTACTACATTTAAAAGCAATATGAATGATAAGCCAATTAAAGCTACAGAAGATTGGCATTTAACATTAGAGACAGACATTGTCTGACCTTCACGTGACTAACCTTAGGAGAATCCAGAGCCCAAGCTAGGCACGTAATTTCTTTAGAGAATGTTTGGAGTCGAAATAGTATTAAGAAATAACTTATTTCGACACCAATTTGATTTCATATATGGTTTGAAATCCCTCTAGAGGACTGTCCTACACTCTGTGTGACTGCTTTGGCCGGGAGTAAAAGGGCTGCCTTTGGGGGTGGGGGGGTCTGAAAGGATTTAGGGATCAGTACTTTGGTACCTAGAATCGTGAAAGATACAGCACTTCTGGGTATCTGCCCAGAGGGGAGAAAATTATCACACTATCATGATGTGGTCAGTACCACAACTCCAACACCAAATTAGTTGCCCATCCTGACAGTTTTGTCTTATCCCTTATGAAAAAATCCAGTGAAAGGGGTTCTAAAATCCTTCCTAGGATTAAGGTCTTGTGCTTCGCTATCTTTATAATGAGTTTTTGAGATCTAATGAAAATCTTCCTGCTGCACATTTTGTTTTGTCCATTGCAAGTATGACATGAAGAACAATTTCATCACCTTCCACTTCACAGAAAGCTTCTACACACTGATAGTTTTATTTGGACCATGGAGGAAAAACAATGAGACGGTGAAGCAAATTTTCTCCTCAACAATCTGATTTTCTAAATCTCAAATGATAGTTTTGCAGACCCTTGGGAGTCCTCCTTCCTATTATTCAAGTATGGATCCCAAACTAGATGGTGTGCTCCAGGCACCTGTAATCTCCAGGAATGCCTTCAGGGTTTGAGTACCACGGTTGAGGAAAGGATGTTTTTGCAGTGCTTAAGATTGAACACGAGCCAGCAATGTGCCATTGCCACGAAGAAGGCAAATGGTATCCTGTGCTATGTTAGAGAAAGTATTGCCAGCAGGTCAAGGGAGGCGATCCTTCCCCTCTACTCAGCACTGGTGAGGCCACACCTGGAGTCCTGTGTCCAATTCTGGGGTCCTTAGTACAAAAGAGATACGGACATACTGGAGAGAGCCCAACGAAGGGCCATGAAGATGATTAAGAGGCTGGAGTATCTCTCCTATGAGGAAAGGCTGAGAGAGCTGGGACTGTTTAGACTCAAGAAGAGAAGACTCAGGGGCATCCTGGGGACAAACTTTTTAGCAGGGCCTGTTGTGACAGGACAAGGGATAATGGTTTTAAACTAAAAGAGGGTAGATTTAGACTAGATATAAGGAAGAAATTTTTTACAATGAGGATGGTGAAACACTGGCACAGGTTGCCCAGAGAGGTGGTAGATGCCCCATCACTGGAAACATTCAAGGTCAGGTTGGACGGGGCTCTGAGCAACATGATCTAGTTGAAGATGTCCCTATCCATGGCAGGGGGGTTGGACTAGATGACCTTTAAAGGCCCCTTCCAAACTATTTTATGATTCTATGATTCTATGATCTTATCAGCATGTACGAATACCTGAAGGGAGAGTGCAAAGAGGACAGAGCCAGGCTGTTTTTGGTGGTACCCACTGACAGGACCAGAGACAATGGGCACAAACTGAAACACAGAAGGTTCCCTCTGAACATCAGGTTCACTGTGAGGGTGACCGAGCACTGGCACAGGTTGCCCAGAGGGGTTGTGGAGTCTCCATGCTTGAAGGTATTCAAAAGCCACCTGGACATGGTCCTGGGCAACCGGCTATTGGTGGCCCTGCTTGAGCAGGGGGGTTGGACAAGATGACCTCCAGAGGTGCCTTCTAACCTCAACTGCTCTGTGATTCTGTGATAACAATTTTTATATAAATTTTGTTTCACGGAGACTTAGTATAAAAGAAACCAAATTTGATCTTTGCCTAAATATTACAGAATCTTCACTGCAATTGGTATCAGCTGCTAATGGACAGTGCTGACCATTATGTAGCAAAATATTTCAAAAGGGGGAGTTTACAGCAAATGCCACTGCTTTGAGATCTCTACAATATATATGCTGACTGTAATTGCCATTGCTAAAATGCTGAAGAAGTTTTGCTTTTTATTTCTGCGTCACTGTTTATTCATGCAAGAGGTGAAAAAAGAAAACATTTACAAGGTCTACCCCCCTGCTGGACCTCCAAATCCCAAGAGCTGAGAAGGCTTTTAAACTTTTTTTTCTGTATTCCATTACCTAGTTCACCTTAAGTAGAAAAATTTTTATGGAGTTTAAATTTCAGTCTCTTTCTTTACAAAACAAAGAACCACAAGCCCTGCTGACTCTATGATATTAATAATGCGTAAAAAGGTAGATGGACATCTACCATGTGAGTGGGAGACATTCTCTTTGTTTTGGAGGGCATTTGCACAGTCAAAATATGTATAGTGAAATTCATAAGGAGCAAAGGAAAGCAGAAGAAACATCCCTTTGAAATGGCTAGACTACAGCTGTCTAACTATGGACATATTAAACATCTGCAAATGTACCAAAAAGTTATTGTAAAAAGTTACGTTTTTCTCAAGGCCACTTAAACTTTTAAAATGTGTCTGTCATCATAATGGGAGTTGCAAAGAAGGTAGAGGGCCTAGTGGTTCTGGGAGATGGTCACTGTCCCCAAATGGACCACTCAAAGCACAGATGCCTTTTAGACCCAGACATGAAATAACTGGGTGGGTAGAAGCAGATGGAGATGTTGAAGAGATTAGATTCCTCCTGGATATATTCAGTGCAAAACAGAGATCCACAGACATGAAATCATACCTATCTACCAAATATACAGACCTAGTTTGTCCTTTGTGGAAAGCGATTTACAGTTCTCTGCAGGCCAATGTCTGGCCTTTGAGCTATTATGTGGCTCTCAAAACTAACCAAGGCAGCTTCCCTCTGGGAGCTGCAGTATTACAAGACAGGCAAAAGATTGTGTTGGCCTGGAGGAGACGATGAGCCACCAGGCATTTTCACTGTTAACTGTGGTGCACTACTCGAGACTAGATGTTTACCCACCCTCTTCGTCTGCAAAGGAAAGCCGTGCAAGTACTGTCTTCTGGATTAGCTTCTCCCTTTCCACCCCATTTTCCAAGGTATATGAGATGTTTCTTTCCATGGCTGATCACACAAAGATTTTGGCATTCAGCCGTAGAATCAGAAATGTTATCTGCCTTTGAAACAGCTAATACTAAGGGAGTGAATTAATGAAAATACGATCCTTTGTCTAGGACACAGGATGCTCTCTCATGCTCATTCCTACTACATGATGAAATGGGACGATTCTCATTCTCTGAGCAGCTCTGTCTCAAACAGCCCTTTCAAATAAAAAATTAATCCAACAACTTTGAATCTTAGAGCAAAACACTGAAAAATTTCTTCTGGTTTAGTAAGTATGATATTCTCCAAAATGTAAATTCACTTCTTTTTGAAAAAGAGGGGGGGAAGGAAAAAGACAGTTTGCTTGCTTTGTGCCTCAAGGTCTTCAGAAAATTTCCATGATCTCTTTTGGGTTTTCCTCAAACTCCTCCACTCCCTGGATTCAGCTTACTTTTCTGTTTCTGCATCTACTTGCTTCTTTCCTTCCCGTATATGTTCACACACACATGCAAACTAATAGCACTGAAAAATGTGAATTCTACTGCCAAGTAAGATGAAGAGTGAAAACAGAAGAAATATCGATACATTGAGAGGCTATATGAACCAACTAGCAATACTATAAAGTCTCCCAATGTTAAAAAAATAAATTCTTTATATGGGATACTAACTCTTTGTGCCTATAAATGCCCATTCAAACTCAGTGAAAATCTCTTGATAAAGCCAAGTAATAACACTATAGGAAATTGCACACACACCATCCACATCAGAACCATTTCATTCATTGTCTCCATTAGTAGTTGATTATTCTTCTTAGTGAAGAAAAATCAGTGGGTTAATTGTGCTCCCTCTCTCCATTCCTCTCTACAATATTTACATACAGAATAACACCTCTTATGCATAATTTCTTTAATGGGGTATTCTGCAGCACAGGAGATTATTATATCACATTTACTACTTCCACGGTTTTTGGAAAAACAAGAAACTAGATTCCGACGTTTTGGCTAAGTTCTTTTTTAAAAACAATTCACAAAACCATGACCATCATGAACCAATACACTTTACTAAAACATACAGAATGTTTCCTTTGACATTTTGAAATTGAGTTGCATTATTGTAGCATAGCTTGGCCATTATTTGGAGTTTGATTTATCTTTGCAAGTATTAAATATTGACTTTTATTTGCTTAGTATTGACAAAAGAGTCTGATTAAAAATACTTAACCTTTTATACCCATCTAGAACCATTATTTGATTCCATTAAATAATTCTGTGACGTCTCTTCTTGCTTTCTTGGGTATGTCATTAAACACACCAATAAGCAAAAGCACTTCTGGGCTATCACTGAAGACCACAAAGTATCCTACAGATACACTACAATGTTCTAATAGGGTCAGTAAGTTCCGCCATTTCTCCATTCTCAACAGAGACGAATCAAGTTTCTTACTTCAAAGTTCCCTACAGAGAACATAATCAATTAACTCCAGTACCTGGCACATCATGATATAAAAACTACTGCTTTCATTAGAACAGGGATACACTGGGTAAATAGCATTAGAAAACTACTTAGAGAGACTTCTAGCCTCAGGGATTCATCCTTTGAATGAAGACTAGGTCACTTAAAAATGCCTTCAGTAAATAGTTTAGAAATATAAAAAGAATCCTAGAACAGACAATAAAAAATGTTCCTTACTCACAAATTAAAAAAAAAGAAATCTTCAGCTTTATCTCTAAAAAGACTTCTATGTCAAATTGTAGTGCGGTTGGCATACAAATTAGATCTTGTCTGCTCTAACATCAGTTATTTATATACTACCGCATCCTGTCATGGGAAAAACTCAAAAGTTTTTCTCCATGTACAAAGTCTACCCCAGCTTGCCATTTCTTCCTGTACAGGTGTTCTTTCTGCAGGTCCAGAACAAATGTTGCTGTCCCAGGGGCAGTAATGTAATCTCCATGAGTCTTCTGATTTATCAATATAATATAAGCTGTGCACACCAAAATCATCAGACACCACTCATCATCCTTCATCATCAATATACACTCATGTGTACAAAAGTGTAAATTTCACTATTATGACACTATAAATATTATTCAAGTCTTAATAAAAAGGACAGCAAATAATTGTCAAAGCACTGACTTTCCTTCTTTGCCTTTGAAAATACAACCTTAAATATTTTAAGGGCTTTTAAATTATTTTTTTAAATTTGAATGTACACACCTAGTGCTACGAAGTCTCCTTCTTCAGCTTCACATAATATTTCAGAGGCAAGAGTCTGGCTTTGAAATTTTCACTGTCTCTGAATTTTCCAAACAGTATTAAATAGCATTTGCTTGGTGCATGTCTTTGCCTTATAATAATGGTTCCAGCTTCACACCTAAAAGACACATATATAAAAGCAAAAATCTAAACATGATGCAATGTCATCAGTAAATAATTATAAAATGTTGGCAGCAAAATGTAGACATGAGAACATTTCTTAGAAAATCAAGCATAGGATTCCCTCACTGGCACTTTCTGAGGTGTTATATGGCTAGCAAGACTATTTGTATGTCATACTAGGGTCAGAACAACCCACGAAGTCACTGATATATGCACCTCTCCTGTACAATTAGTATCAAATCAACACCAAAACACCTGATTAGTAACTTGCATGCACACTTACTTCAGCAGTCCAACACATCAATCACACTTATACATTAGACACATAAATATCAGGTTTTGCACAAAAACTTTGCACACAGCATTCTAAAAGTCTGATTTTTTTATACTAAGGTATTGATCTGCAAGATCTTTCGAAGACCTAAAAAAGGAAATAGCAAAGTAATTGCAAAATTCACTTCTGCTGTCTTGAGACATGTGGCACATGCAGGCCATCCTTTCAGAAATGTTTACAAAGCAGTAAATTTTCCAGTGTAGTAGGTCCCCAAAACCATGGAGGCACTACAGTTTTCCAAAGGAGTTGAGCACCTCAGTTCCCTTTGACATCATCAGTTGACAGGTATACACGCACCCTTTAAAAATGTATACCTATATATTTATTTTCATAATAAATACTGGAATGGTAGATATAGGCTGATTCATTAATATTAATTACGTGATTGTACATGCTTACGATACAAGAAATACTACCAACAGTCATTTGTTAATAGCTGGTGGAGTGGGGGTTGCTCAGCAATCCAATTGGGATCTATCTGGTGCAGAACAGTGGAAATACAAAGTGACTTGTCTGCAGCAAGAGCAGGCGTGTGCTCCCCACCTGTTCCCTACAATACCTTGGATCACAAATGTTATTCAAAAAGTAAAATGTTAAATAACTTACTAGGTCCAAAGGTATGATAAGTCTAATGGTCTCCTAGTGCCAGCCCAGTCTCATACAGCCTTCATCTATCCTCACCACAGTTTAGGCATAAACGGGTTATATTATCCCACAATGCAAGAGAAAGGAGCTCAAAAGAGATCTGAAGACTGGTTAGCATGTTCCTGGTGCTTATCAATAGCATAGTTTTTGCTCTGCAGGACCTGCTTTTGCCCTGCATTCATGGGCTTTTGTCTGCATCATAAGCCTCGAATAAGGCAACTCCTTGGAAGTTAGACAAAGTTTTGGAGGGAAGTGGGAGATAGCAGGATAACCTAATTGAGGCTGGGAAATTTCTTGAACAGTTTGAAGAATTTAACATTTAAATAATCGTCTTTAACATTTTAAAGAGTATCCCCCTATATAGCATGCTGGTTTTGCTATGTTGCATAGCATTGCTTTTGCTACAGTGGACATTTACTTCTTAACTACTTCAGACACAGTTTGATGGTACTGTGGCTTAAATTGCAAAATGTCAGAAAGATACTTGACAGTGTTTTATTTTGCAAGGTCAAGAGTTTGAGGTATGATTATCATTTCATGATAAGACTTTGGTTTTAATTTTATTTGAAAATACTGCTTATTTGAAGAATGGTACAACGTTCTTTCCTCTAACCTTTGATAAACTACACCTTGGCAAAGTTGGAGGTGTGTTTTATTACATAAATACTGAAATGTTCTGTTCTTCTTCAGAATTACTTGTATTTTAAAAAAAGAAAAAAACTATTTTTTTATTAATAAAGGGCATGTGGAAGCTGACAAAACACACAAGAGCCACCTCAAGGTACGTTGTGGTGAAAGTGAAGTTAAACCCTGCTGGAAATTACTCACTGGCAAATAAAAAATTGCAAAGAACGCTTTTGTTGGCTCAGTCACAGCAGTGCTTGACTTCCATTGCAAAATTAGTGTTACTTAGGTTTGGCTAGTTCTGTCACTCCACATCTTTTTTTTTTTTTTTTCCATGTTATATCAGCCATTGCATAAAGGAGTAAACCATTCTCCTTGCTTGAAAGTCTCTTCTGCCACATATTCCTTCCCATTCCTCTATGTCTTCCAGTGAAATTATTGACCGTCTGTGATTCAGGGCCCCATGGGAGGGCTCCTCTCACATCTGAAGTGAAGGGACAGGGGAACAAGTTGTACCAGTTGTTGCCATGCCCACTTCATTGCCATTTGGCCTACAAATTGCTATCCCTCATCAAAGTGCACGCAGGATGATCCCATCCTACCACCTTCCAATAAAAAAAGAAAGGAGGGGATTGTAACCTTCATGTTAGATAAGTAGAGGAACAAGAGATGCCATGTCTGCCTCTTGGAAGAAGAAAGTGGGGTAAGGCTCAGCTTTTCCAAGATCTGAAGAAGAAACTGGTGAGGCTGCTACTATGGGACAGTTACTGGTGACAGACACTGATGGTAAAGAGTTCAGAAGAGTGTTTGTGGGTCCAAAAGCCTAAATAGTCCCCAGGAGCAGCCTACCCCTAACACTCCAAGAGCTGAACTGGAAGTTACCTCAACAGTGTGAGCCATAAGACTTCACTTCATTAACGCATTTGACAAATTAAGAAATGTTCATTAGAATAGAACAGTGACTATACTGTCAATTCCGTGAACTGACAAAAAAATGGCTTGTAAAAACTTTAAACTGGCAGCATTACAGAAGTGATATCTGATTTATCAGTCACCTTCCTGATGAATGAGACAGCTGATGCTGCAGTTTCTTAAAGGAGGCAATATTTGTCAATATTTGCCAAATGCTATACACCAATCTCATGCTTACAGAAAAGGTTTACCCTATTAGTGCAAATAAACAAAAACCTATTAACTCTAAAAAGCCTGTTTATTTTTTATCCACTAAAAAAAAAGGAATCTAAATTTCTTTGCTCATTTTTGTATATACGAGGATTACTCTATTTACATAAGGATATTAAAACTTAAAGTGCAGAAAAACATCTTGTCCCTCTCTGTCCTCCTTGTCCTGCTTAACTGTGAGAAAAAACTCAATAACCCTGTAGAGACTGTCTTTGAACTAATTTGAAAGTCTAAAAAAACCTCATGTATTCAGACATAAATATTCCATCTTGAATCTTGAATATTCATTGCCCTGGTATCAAAGAACTATTTTCATGCATCCTTAATTATCTCATTTCGCCCTCATTCTTTCTCTTTCCCCTCTGCGGAATATTTTCCCCAGCAAAATAACAGCAAAGACTCAACCCAAATTGCTGCTTCAATATGAGAAATAGACACAGTTCTATCAATGTACCAGCATATTTTAGTACTGTAGTATTTATGCCTAATAATATATACTGAAGGGCCAGGTTTCCCCAGAGTATACACATTGCCAGTGTACGATACCATCATCTGCTCTTCTTTCATATCACAGCGAAGTCTGCCAAGCGCAGGTCCCTCAAGAGCGGGAAACTGATACCAGCTGGATTAGTGTTCTTATACTCAAGACAGCTTCAGGTGAAATAATCTAAAATGTCAGAACCATCAATAATGTTGCACGCTCCAAGCAAATGCTCTTTCTCCTTCTAAAAGATATTTGCATAAATGCAATGGTTATATATATGGGGCACCAGTATTATGGGATTAATTATTTATCAGCAGAAACCTATTTTGCCTACCTGCCTGCAGTCTTGCCGACTTCTTTGCTCCGAGCAACTATTCAGTAAATACTGAAGCTTTTCAGAATCTTTGTTCTGAAACAAATGGAATATGCAAATATTGGTGTCTGCAGTTGTGTGGATTGTGTCCCAGCTTTCCCCACCGACACTTAACATATTTTAATTATAAAAGTTTACCCCATGTCAGCCATGGGGAAACATCTGAGATACGAATTTATTTTTCTCAGAAAAAGTACCAAAGTACATCTTAATCTGTATAACAGATTCTTTATAAAATACAATAATGTACAGATTGTGAAATACTTAACAGAAAATAGTTTTATTTGAATGCCTTCTACTACACAAATAAAAACTCAGGCAACAGCTACAACCTTCTATTTTGAGTTTCAGCTTTGTACAATAGCTAATTTGCTACCTGCTTGGTCCACTACAGAGTCCAGTATGAAAGGTGTTGAGCTTTCTGGTCTGATTTATTTTCTTACTGCTGCTTCAAGAATATAGGAAAAGGTAGAAACAATGTGTTGTGATCAGTCCAGGCAGATCATTACATCTGGTCAAATCCCCTGTATGTGGAGAAGGCTGTACATATATGTAGGGTTAACACACATAGGCAGATTGCAAAGTTGAGGACTGAATGGGTAAAATGAAGAATAAGTCTCCTCAAGTAGGCAACATCCTGACAACGTTTTGTGTCCGACATTGCATACCATGAAAATTGGTAGGAATTGTAATATTTAACATGATAAGAAGTAACACAGATGAAACAACGTATTAGGGAAAAAACCATATGCTTTGCGGAGATAAGTCATGGTTGTACATACGTTAAAGTGTCCAAAAGAGTCAACAATCATATTGACATGTTGTCTAGCTGATGGAGTACGCACAGATTTCCAAGAGATTTCTACAAACCCTCACCAAAGTCTCTGAAGGGAACTAGAAATAGAAAAACTGACCTAGCTAAGGCTGACATGGCGTAAAAAAGGAAATTCCTCCCATGGACCCAGGAGTAGGGAAGAGAGGAAAAAAAAGGCAGAAACAAATTGTTAGTTTTCACAGTGAAAAAAGTTACTTCAGGTCCTTCAGGGATCTGCACTGGGACCTAAACCGTCCAATATGTGGACAAGCGAACTGGAGAAAAGGGAGCAAATAACGAGGTAATGAAATTTATTGAGAATACAGAAAATTTCAGGTTGGTCAAATCTAGAGCTGACAGTGAGTGACAAATAGGTGGCTTTTTGATGGGCTGAGAGATCCTCTCCAAAACTATATGGTAGAACAAGAAAAAAAATGGAGGCAAATGTAGCAAGACTGACCATAGATATAAGGAGAGGCTAAACATGTTAGGGTCTTTCCGTTTACAAATTAAATGATTAAGGGAGAAGATATGATAAAAGCCTATAAAATTATACAAACAGTTTGGAAATAGAAAATAACTATTCACTATTTCTTACAACACAAGGACTAGGAGATGTCCAAAATATTATCAGATAGAAGGTTTAAAATGAACAGAAGGGAATACTTTTTTATCCAACAAATTAACTGAATTACGGAACTCACTGCCACAGGATGCTAAGGAGGACAAAAGTATAAAGCATTTAAATATGAAATTAGATAATTTCATAGAAGATGGGTCTATTGATGGCTACTAACCATAATGGACTGAACACAACCTCAGGCTTAGAAAGTCCCTATGACATTGATTGCCAGGAGCCTGCTGATTTTAGGAAAGTCCACTCTACATGGGTCCAGCTTAGATTCTTTCCATACTGATACTCCACATCAGAGTCAAAGCAGGATACTGAGAAGCAGGGGAAATCTCCATTTAAATATGTTTTAAATGTGAGAACAGTTAATCCAAAGAGATTATTTATATGCTTCAAGGGTAAGGAGCTGGAGGGGACAAAGCAAAGTAATGAAAAAATAGTATACACCAAGGAAACGGTGGCACACGTGTTGCTATGTGTACATTATTTAAAATGTACATTTATAATTTAAACCATCATAATCATCTGCAACATTCCAGCCTAGAAAACACGGCATCTGCAATCATACAAAATGCACACATGCAAGTGCATGCAATTATTATTGCCACATACCCAATTTTTCCATGTCTTGGTTGATATTATTATTAGACATTTGAAAATCTACACAACAGAGAATGCACCAGGACCAGTAAGCTGGAGTTCATGCTCTACCAGAGCACCTGCTCCAAAAGAAACTGAAACTGAGGTGATGTGGATTCTCTGGTGTCCAATAACACATTAATTATGATCAAAACTTTTCTTTTCTTGTGGTTAGGACATTCACAGCAGCTCCCACCAGCTTGGTCTGACGTCTAAGCAGGGAATAGCTCCAACACAGCTGAAGTGCAACTCTGCTACAAAATCAACCAGCCACCAGGCAGAAGCCCTTTGGAAACCAATTTTAATTAGTTCCAGAATTAATTAATTATTTAATAAGTTCAACAGAACAGCTGGATTCTGAAATGTTTTTATGTTTGGCAGACATAATGAAACTTCACTATCCTGTTGCAGTATGTTTAAATCATTATGTGTGTGTGTGCAATATATATTTGTTACTTTTACCCAGTATTGTTTCCAGACTATTGGAAAAACATACCAAAAAATTTAAAAAAATTGACAGTCTCTAGCTTGGATTGACTAAATAGTGAAATTGAATGAACGTTCTCATCAAAGTGACAAATTTGTGGGTATCTTATACAGCTTTTTTTCATGAAGACTGCTTCTGTCTGTTCAAGACTGCAAAAAACTTAAACTACTGTGCTGGAATGAAAGACACTGTTTGCTTTTTGAATTCAGTTATCCTTTGGCAAAAACATTTTTAAAGGTGACAAATTTGAACAGTTGCCAAGAGGCAAAGTAGCAGAAAAATTGTATTTATATGCTTAATGTATTGTGGATATTAGCTTTGCTAGGCTTCTGTATCAATCAACTCACATGGTCACAGTGTGCAGACTTCACACTATTGCCTCATGATTCAGTCATTGCTTTTTATACAGTAATACATTTATTTACAATTTTCATATAATATTTTGCTGTGTCACTTTTGCACAGCATATTTTCAACTTCAAAGACCCATAGTAATTTTCTCTAAAATTTCATGTGGATAACAACTAATTCAAAAAGTCCTTCTAAACTAGTGTTTGGTAAAGATTTTACCATAAATCCAGCTGCCTGACTTTCAGCACATACTGCTTGTGGTAGAAGTAGAGGAGTCATTGCCTTGTAGCAGTACAGCACCTGAATTTTCTGCTGCCAGTGTAATCAAAATAAGCCTATGCTTATTCCAGGATTTAGATTCACAGAATTATAGAATCATTAAGGTTGGAAAAGACCTCTAAGATCATCAAGTCCAATCGTCCACCCAACACTACCATGCCCACTAAACCATGTCCCTAAGCACCTCATCTACGTGTCTTTTAAATACCTCCAGGGATGGGGACTCCACCACTTCCCTGGGCAGCCTGTTCCAAGGCCTGACCACTCTTTCAGTAAAGAAATTTCTCCTAATGTCCAATCTAAACCTCCCTTGGCGCAACTTGAGGCCATTTCCTCTCGTCCTATCGCTGGTTACTTGGGAGAAGAGACCAACCCCCACCTCACTACAACCTCCCTTCAGATAGTTGTAGAGCGCGATGAGGTCTCCCCTCAGCCNCCAGTCATCCAGCCAGTTTTTTACCCAGCAAAGAGTACACCCATCCAAGCCATGAGTAGCCAGTTTCTCCAGGAGAATGCTATGGGAAACTGTGTCAAAGGCTTTACTGAAGTCCAGGTACACCACATCCACAGCCTTTCCCTCATCAACTAGGTGGGTCACCTGGTCTATAAATGAGTGGAAAAGCACAGAACGTTTTCAGGCTGTCATTCTCCAGTAGCTGAATGGGGAGCACTTGAGTTCACCAAACGCTGAAAGTCTGCAACACAAAAAGAATTTTGCAGGTGATTTTCTGCATGATCAGCTTTAGACAACAAACCCGAGGGACATCAGTAACAATATTAAAGATCTGAATTTGAATAAGTTAACATACGACATCAAATGAGACTTGCACACACTAGAGAAAAAAGCTAAAAAACCTGACCCAGTTGTTCAAATTAATAAGGCCAACAAGTCTGCATCCATCTATAATCACTTGAATATACTTGAAATAAAGACTAGAGAACTGAAGTGATTATTTAATGACCAAATTGGAATTTCAGGCTTCTTAAAGAAAAGGCCTTGTCTGTGAGTATTTTCTAATTTTGATTAATACAGATGTACTTGTTTCAATGGAAGTAAGGTAATTAAAGCATAATTAACAACTTCCATGTCAATGCTAGATGAAACTAGCTGTTTGGGGGGTTTTTTAGGATGTCTCTTAGCAAAAAAAGGATTCAAAGGTCTTTGCGAAAGAATTCAGAGCTGTGGCTGTAACTCTTTGGTGAGTTTCCTGAAGGGCAGATCTCTCTGAAGTTCTGTATCTCATTGATTGCGGCAACTTTTCCAACAGCAACATAAAATATGTTTGGAGAAAATAATTTCTTCCTTAATAATGATTTTACAGATATATCTTCTTCCACATGGTAAATGCTGCAGGTAGAACAGACCTGCCAATGGACAGGGCTCGTGATTTTCTGATTACACAGTCCCAGGCCATCAGTGCCTTGTTGACTGATTTGGTTCAGTACCAGCAGTGTCCACTCATGCGTAGAGATCAGCCATGCCAAACCAGGTGTAGGGTTCCAGTCTACATTTCCACGGGGCAAGGATCTTTCTATGTCTTCACCCAGTTGGTTACCAAGATGCTAATGAGAAGGAAAACAATTAATGTGTTATATATCTGTCTACAGAAGGAGAGAAAGGGAGACTATGAAACGTAATTACAGGAAAATGCTGACCATACGTGTAAGTAACATTAGCCAGCTGAAAAGCATTGCTCAGAGAGTCAAGACCTTTCACTACCATGAGAAGGCAATGGGGAACAAGTGATGCAAGTGTAATCCAGGTTATGAACTGAGGCCTGGCAGAGTCAAAAAGAGGTTGACCCACACTTTTCCCATCTTTGTGCAGTATTCTCTAGTTCTAACTCAAAATTCAGACAAGAAAAAAGATGAAGCACCCTGTAGTTTTATTTTATTGAACTTACACTAGTATGTAATTTTTTTTCAGTTATGGGGTGAAATGTAAGAGTTGAATAAAGACCAAGGGAAAAAACATAATGAATCCAAGTTCTCATCACTGAATGTTAAGGAGTTTCCAAGTCAAAAAAGTAGAAGTTTGCCATGAACACCTACTCTTTTTTCCAAATGCCCTGCATCAAATCATGTACCCAGAGAGCCCTAAAGATGTCAGGTGGGTAAGGCAAACGGGGAGTATTAGAGTTCTTCAAGCGCTGCAGTTTGGTATGCAAGATATGAGACTTTATGACCACTATGGAAGTTGTGGCTCTGATTAGGAGCAGGTCAGACAAACAAGCTAGATTGGCTTGATCCTGCCTTGAGGAAGGTGAATGACCTACTAGTCTTGTGAGAAGTTCCAGCTTCAAATAGTTTCTTCCATGTCCAGGACTCCAACTAAACTGCCATTTGCCTTCATTGCAACAAATCCTTCTGGCTCCATGAAGAGGAAGCTAGAAACTAGTTTAAGATCAGATCACATAATCTGCAAATTCTGGGTCATTACATTTCAGTTCATTATCCTTATACAGAACCCTGTACTTTATAATTGACTAAAGTTACTCTTTGACAATGTCAGCCATTTTTTAAAGCATTTGGAGATGTGTTCACCATTCCCTTACTAGCGTTTTCCCATGATGAATTAAATTAACATTTTTGTATTTTATTTCTTCTCTAAACATATTTGACATTAACCTTTTTGAGTAACTGACAGTGTAAGAACTTATAAAGAACTATATAGAATAAAATGTATTTTAAGCCACACAACTGTCAACTACGTGCTCAATCCCTAAATACAATATCCATACAAATTATGTAGTTGTATAGATTCCCGACTCTTTATGAATTTTTAAAAAATGGATTAGACATCCAGCAGAAGTTTATGGTGTTTTAAGAGTGCTTTGCATCACGTTGATGTATTGATTTTAAATATAAATCCACATTAATCTGAAGTAATTGACTATCTACATTAATGTTCAATTTTCATGAGGGAAGAGAATGGTTCTTGTGCCAAGACAAATGAAATTTATTACTAGAGACTACAGGGGTAGAGAGGAAAATCATTATTAAAAAGTATGAAGAGGCTTTTCACAGAATATCTGTTAAAGTTGCTCTGGGTAACTCTTCAAGAAAAACTGGGTTTATTCAGAAAATTTACAAGCAAATGAGAACATAAAAGAGCAGTTTGGTTGGCATCACAACCTAATTTACTTCAAATATATTTATCAAAACACTTCTTGACTTCTGAGTCAACACAACTCTCTGCTGTGCTTTCTCCCCTGTATTTTTATAAAACAGACCACCAAGAGTTATTGTTTTAAACACAGCTGTCAAAATCCTGAGCTAAGTTTTCAAAAGTTTCCAGCAGTCAGAAGATTAACAGTTATTTGTATGCTTAGAAAGTTGCAGGATTTTTTTAAACTTTTTTTTTACTTTACTACTGTCTTTACAGTTTTACCTCCACAAAGAAAACTGTATGACATTGCATGGTTTATATTCAAATGACAAAGTGCTGAATCCATCATGCCAGGATTTTATGTTGTTAATTAAATATGGCTCCCATTCATCAATGCTTTATTATGTGCTTTGCTGAACAGGAAACTAAACTCTTATCATTAACTTACTTAAGGCCCTAATTTTTAGCTCATATATGTGTAAAATTCAACACCTGTAAATTCTTCATAGAAGGATTGGATACTTCCTACTTATGTGTTATGTTTCAAAATATGCTTCCAAATTTCATCTGTAAAACAGCGTCTGGTTACTATTCTATGAAGAACGAGTATGCGCTTTCTGTTGAAAGGAAAGCTTTGGATGAGCAATCGCATCATACTATTAGAGAAACCAATCATATTTGGGTTTTAGCATTCTTTACCAGAACTGATGAGGTCTGAGTCATCTTCTGTTTGAGCATCCATATTCCTGAGGTTGGTAGAGGAGTCTTATAAGTGGATCCCAAAAGGAATTCAGGAGAAAAGTAGTTCTACAAAAACATTTTAACCAACTCCAGCATATATTTCTATGCTTCTACTTTAAAACTGAGTGACTCAAGCCACACCTCACTGAATAGCACTTCTGCATGAAACACTGTTATCTCTCCTGCTTCAAAAAGTTTTCAATACAACTTAACTGGTTTTATGCTTCACTACACAGGGATCTAATTTTATTGGCATAGCTATCAACACATATGAATAACTAGCCATAACTAGGAGCCAGATCATGTCAGTGGGAAAAGAGACCTGAGAAAAGTAAATCATTAGTAACAAGAAGGAGAAAAACAAGAGATGATAATTCAGAATTAATTTTCTGAAGTCAGCTCTGGAAACCTCTCTATATAGCCAGCTCATTGTAGAATGTTTTTCATTATTTCTAAAATCTCATCTACGATGTTAAAAAGGTGGTCTGGAGCCCTAAAGCTGTGAAGAACACTTACAGGCAATAAACTAAGTGGCAACAGAGAAAACCATGCCTGGCTGAAACCTCAAAGAGGAACAACAGCTAGAAGAAAGTAAAGCCTAATTTAAATAAGATGGTAAATTATGTTTTTCAACCTACAGGGATCCTTTGCCACTCTGAGAGATTATTCTCAGTGTTGTATTTTCTTTCCTTCTTTTTATTTTGTAACACTGTCAAGCAAGGAGCAATGGGAAAGATGCTTCCAGCGAACACTGCTTTGTAAGGATGTGCTTCTTGCCAGGAATTTGAGAGAGAGATCAAACATACATCCTCTGGAGGGCTTCAGCATGCAGAACACAGGGAAGTCCCACCTAAACATGGTGGCTGTTCTGCTGTTCCAGTAATGACTACTCTGAAGCCCACTAAAATCAAAGAAAAACTTGTTACTGACTTAATGGGTTTTGGATCAAGCCCCAAATAATCAGTTACACGTATATACTAATGCACATTAGCAGATCCAGAGGAGTATAGGGACCCATCATAAATATTGTTTCTAAAGCTGGTGAATTGATTTTTACCAGAACAGTGTGACTGAAAAACAATAAAGATTAGAGAGATTTATCCTTTTAGGACCTGCTACTACATCTATTAAAGTTAATGTCCTGGGTACAGTAAGGAAAACTGTATTTGGACATGGGAAAAGTTTGCAGGGAAGACAGGCCACAAAAAGGAACAGAAGTAATTAATATTTGGCAGAAAGGTCTAAGACACTTCCCTGGTGACTACTTCATGTTATAACGGGTTCCTTTGTAGACCGCTGTGAGCCTGGGGTAGAGGGTGCGCAGCTCTCAGAAACATCTGTAATTCATCTGTCTGGACAGTTACAGGTAAATCCAAGTTAAATTTGGATGTACATTTGTTTGTGGCACTGGTAAGGAGGAGTTTAATTTGTTATTGTTTATGTCTACATGACACACATTCACGGGCAGGTTTAGCTGAGGTAGAGACAGCTGGCCGGGGTGTTGGATGCCTGAATGGGAAGCTGATCCCAGACCATGGTTAGTGTGTCTTTGCTGACTGGGTAAGTTACTGCCCAACCATTGGCTTTCACTTATGAACTGTTAGATTTGGCCTTACAGTATTTAAGTTAAGGTGGATCTGAAATCTCATCGCTCAAAACATCCACTCAGCTTCTAGAAAACATTTTTTTTTTTCCATTCAGCAATAATAATACCAGCAAGAAGAAATATTAAAGGGGAAGCTCATAATGGCAGGTTTTGAGTGGGATTAAATTTGAGTGACCTGGAGAGCTTCAAATTGCAAACCACCAGGATTTCCTATCATAGCCTTGAATCGTGCATGCTGCTTTTCCAGTGAAAGCATACTTATACATGTATAGCAGTGCCTACCTGCTCTCAGTTAAACTCTAGCTTTGGACATGAAATATATGTTATTTTTTGCATGAGTCATCAAAAAAGAGCCTCTAAGTCCATAAGAGGTATATGTCGCAGAAGAAGAAAGAAAAAAGAAAGAACAGGTATAATATTGGAAGAATAGCAACAGGAAGAACAGAAACAGAGCAAGGAAACGGATGACAGAAGAACCTGTAAGTAGGCAAGAAGCTCTGGGTAAGGTACTGCAGATGCTCTTGCTACTGCAAGAATCATCCTTCAAAATCTTTAATATACTGACAACCAAGAAAGGAACACAAAAATTAGCTTTATGCATGCTGTAGAGGAAGGAGATTCTAAAGCCTATCAAGCCTTATCTCCAGTCCACCCAAGTCATCAAAGTAGTAGAGAAATAGAGAGGAATAAAATGATTTTGTGAGTCACCTCCAAAATGGGATGGTCATTTCTCCCCACTGAATTCTAAGAATGGAGAAAAGACTATGAAGTGTAAGGTAGATACGAAAAAAAATAATTATGGGCACTATCCAAAACACTACAGGTAGTCCTGATACCAGCTGCACCAAAACTGTCCTGCTATGTTCTAACAGAGGATGGGTGGATAAAGCATCAAAAGAATGAAAAGCAATAGTCAATTACGAATTTTTCTGTTTCTTATTAAAACATTCAACATTAAAATCACCATTGTACCTTTCTACACATATATTCAGAGTGGTTGTTTAATGTAGCATTTGAGAATGCATTAAAGGATATTGCAGAAGTAATTTAATCTCTATAACACTTTTTGAAATATAATTTGATTTAAGAGGAGGTATGAAGCAAATAGTTACATCACAGAATAGGATCCTTTGAGCACTATCTGCATACACAACAGCTCAGAAATAAATCCAGAGGAATCTTTTACCAAAGTCTATATAGCAGTCTTTTTTTTTTTTGGACAGCTGCATCTAACAGGCAGAAATGTTTAAATTATTATATATGTTATCAAAAACTTTTGCTCCTTTTCCAAAAGATTTCTACATATAAAAACTGTAATTTGTCTGCAGCTTTGCTTTAAGAGTACATGGTTTGGGACATAATATGCAGACATTTATCAATGTGTTTGCCATAAGCCTCACACGTGCCCAGCATGCACAACAGATGCTAAAGTCAGTATGCAGGCAATGCTCTTCCCATCCAGTGAAATATAAGCAGGCATGGACACAAGAAGGTAGGAGGTGGGGAAGCAGCTGCATATTCGTTAGTACTGCTCAGAGCAGCTACAAAGCCCTAAAACCCCACCTAAAGCCCAGTCATGGCTTTCAATGTAAAGCTCAGTTAATGTACAAACTTCTCCTAGCCATGTGCTACAGACCACAGTGGCACAATATTAACATGCAAGAAAAGACAAAAAGTTTAAGAGTATTAATATATCAAATTATATCAAACCTCAAAACACTCTTGTGAAAACTGAGGCAGAATGACTTACAGTTTGATCAAACTATGAAAAATAAAAATCTAAGTCAAGAAAGACAAGAGCTCCACACCACTATTGTCTCAGCTCCATCACTTCCAAAATGCCAGTGATGCTTCACTCACCACCTAGGCAGTTTCTCCAGTATCAGCTGAATCTTTCACAAGGGAAAAACTGATGGAAAATTCTTCCAGAGCTGAAAGCATTTTTGGGAGGGTATTTTTGTCTGTACATTTGTCACTTCAAAACAGCACAAACATATTCAGGCATCTGAGATGCAACATGAGCTACGGACTGGCTGAGTCAGAACCAGCTTCCTAATGAGGACTCTGGCACCGAGTACGAACTCTGAAACCTCCAACCATGACACTATCAACACTGGTGGTGATGAACTGAAGTCTGAGGCACAAGGAGCCTCAGCAAGGCCTTGACATTTCTGCCAAAGGCTGGCAGAAAAAGAGGAGCTGCGAGCCAATTTGTACATCACTCCCATGTTCAAGGTGTGGCCAGGTCACCAAGGTTGTGGGCAGGCATCTGGGCATCCCCGAGCCTCAGCTATCCGGTGGAAGGTCTCCATACCCAGGCACTTTCCTGAGACATGTGGTTGTCTCAGTTTGGAAGTGAGCATCATGCACTTTTCCTAAAATAAGCCTTTAAAGGTAAGAGATTAAATTTGTCCTTAAGCCCTTTACTAATAACATATACCCAAAACCTGAAGTTTAGAGTAAGTTTACTGTGCCAAAGCAGGGATGAAAATTAGTCTATAGATTTAAGAATCACAACTGTGTTTCCAAACATATGGGACTGAAAGGAAGCGGAATAAATCAAAATCTTCTAGTTTCTTTTCAATCCCTTTCCCACTCATCTAGCCAATGTGCTTACTATCTATAGCAGAGGATGATTCTCCCTAATTTTACATCATCAGTTTACTTGATTCCATTTTGCTTCACATCAGCAAAGCACCATGTAGACCTATGGCACTAAATTATTCTAATAATATTGTCAAAAAAACTTTTTTTTTTTTTAAATCCTCAAATTTTTTACCTGACCGTCTAAATCTTCACTTTAGCACTCAGTTTTATTCTAAGGTTAGATTCCTTTCTGTTATGTTGAGACTGTAAGAATGAAAACGCAATAAGGTATTTAGACATAATAAGCTTGGGCATAAGAATTAGAAGAGCACATCCAACTTCTATAGGCAGCCACGAATGAGTCCAAAGGGGAAACTCTAACACAGGCGATTGCAGATACTGAAGTTAGAAGGGTACTGGCCCCTGGGAACTTCACCCACACACCTGCAGAGTAGCAGAACAACCAGAATTTCTGCAAATACTCATGTCTGAGGCATCAGCCCCCTGCCATATGTAAACATCCTGAGGATGGTAGTTTCCTCCGGTCCCCAGGCTGCCCTCTGAGGACTCCTGTTGCCTGGAGGTGAGTTCACTTTCTGCTTATAAGCAGTGGCGTAAGGTAATTTCCCCCTTAACTCTATTAATAGCCATAAAGCTATTAGTGTAGTAACAGCAGTAACAGCCGTAAGGCTACGTGATTCCTTTTATAAGGAACTACTGTTTTCTACTAACTCTTTTATCTACTGATAAAAAGAATTGCACTAACTGACAACTCTTTTTTCTTGGTAAACTGCCCTCGGTGTGATTACTTCGCGTGTGCCCGCGCCCACTCTCCCCCCTCCTGCAGGGAGCCAGCCCGGCCGGGCGCCCCGACGGCCCCTCCGCCCCTCGCTCAGGCCCCACGCGGCAGCGGCAGCGGCAGCGGCNGCTGCGGGGCGCGGGGGGCCGGTACCCGCCGCTGAGCCGCTCCGCGGGGCGGGGGGCGATGTCCTCGCTGGTGAAGGAGGAGCTGGCGAAGAGGCTGTTCGTCCCGCGGCGGCAGAGGCTGCACGAGTTCATCGAGGTGGAGGGCTCGGGCGCCGAGCGCTGCTACCTGTGCGCCGCAGGTACCGGGGCGGCGGGCGCCTGGGTCAGCGCCTGGGCGTGCACGAGTGGGTGTGCGAGGGGAGGCGGCGTGGGTGCCCAAGGATGGCACGTGGGCGCGTGGGCGCGGACGGATGCGTGGGGATGCGAGGGTGCGCGTACCTGGGTGCGCGAGGGAGCGGGAGCGGGGCCGGGGCCCGCCGGGGCCGGGGCCGGGCGGTGGCGGGAGCGGGGAGCGCCTCGGCGCGGAGCGGCTGCAGCCCCGGGCCCGCCCCGCCGCCCGCAGCTCCCCAGCGCGGCGGGAAGCCCAGCTCGCTGCCCCCGCGCTGCCAGCAGCCTTCGGAAACGGCGTTTTCTCCCGTTTCTGATGCACACGGACTTGAGCTTCGGTATCAGCGGAGAAACGCGACACTTCCAAAGCAACTGCTGGAAGTGCTCAGGCCGTGGGAGTGCTGTGAGTGCGTAACCTGCTTTTAAAAGAGCAATACCTTGCTATAGTTCTAATTAGGTTTTCCGAAAGAAAGCATAACAATACATTAACATTGCAGGAAACATTTGCAACTTTTAGAGCTTTTGTGCTATCTCTTGTCTTGGTCTAATAAGACCAAGTTATAAACTTGGTCTGCACTTTAAATAAATACACATCTGAGTTAGTAATGATCACGAGCTGTGAGTAAAACAAGATTGCTGTAAGCGATAAACTTAAGTATCTGGCTACTTAATAAATTTGATTTCAAGTTTATCTGTTTCATAACGTTTTTAGAACAAGGTTTTAGAAAAGCTTGTGTGGTTTTTTTTTTTTTATTTCACAACACTGATAGTCAAAAAGAGAAATGCTCTCATCCATAAGTAGTTAGGTTGAAGTGAATGCTTCTTCCAGTCTGTTTCCTCTTCTGGTTCAAAATACATGTAACAGGTGGAAATAATCTATGCACTTGAGACATAGATTGGGATAATATCCAATATGGGATGATGTCAGCCGTATTCTGTGATCAGTATCTTTCTAAACATCTGAAGTCTTTAGAATATTTAAGTTGTTCTAAAGATTACTGGAAATACTGAGCAAGCTATGTTCCCTGCACTCATGTAATTTCAGTAGAACAGGTTTTGTATTTTAGAACTGTAAAAATAGTTTTAAGAAATGGATTCCTGAACATCATAGAGCTTCTAAATGTGCAGAAATACCAACCTGATTCATAGTTTATAAAACTATCCGGTAGAAGTATGTCTAGTTGCATGTGGTAGATCTAAACAGTTCACTGTTAGGAAACATTCAAAGAGGAGAAATAACATTATGTACCTTTAAAATCTTTACTAAAATATTCTTTTTAAGGTAGAGGAGAACAAGCCATTAAAGAAAGCCTCTAATCAGATTAACTGATTGGAAGTCTCTGAAGACACAAAGGAAAATTTATGTAGGGTATTAAGAGTGGGATCTCTCCAGTATCCAATATTAAACTCTCTTAATATATTCAGGCATAGTCAAGTAAGTGGTGAGCAGAGTGGAAATCTGATTCTTAAAGATGGGTTCCATCCGGCTGCCAGCAGCTACTGTAATCTGCTGTGATTCTGGAGGAGCAAAACACGTTATCTAAAATCTTCTCCCTGCAATGCAACCTCAGTATATTCCAGTTGATTTCAAATTACCATAGCAATTAAAAAAAAAAAAAAAAAAAGAGTCAAACTATAGGCAAAACTTCAGAAGTCTATGCCTATTGAAATCTATATTACAACAAAATCTTGGTGTGGATAACTGAACAATCTTATTTTTGTGCCATATGCCCAACATTATTTCCCTCCCTTTTCACAATAGCAAGTCCTAGTTCATGCATGAAGACAATAGTATCCTTTCACTAAATGCTTTACAAAACCTGGAAGAATGTAAAGCTGAATTGCAACCCCATTCGGGGATTTTCACAACCCAGTATTGGTATGCCTGAGAAGAACAGTAGGGATAACATTGTATTATCCAACAGAGACTCTGAAAAAGGTGGTCAGTCCATGGAAGACTGGAAGAAATAGTTTGTGCTCTATGAAGGCATTGCCACAGCCGTGCCCTTCCCAAGAAAAGCTTTTAGAGTTTAATAGGATTACATGGTAGATCTGAGCTCATGTTCTATATAAAAAATTAAATTTTCTTTAACTCTGTTAACTGAGTGCAAGAACAAGCAATATCTAAAATGCTGGAAAAGTAAAGAAAGATTTTTTTTTTTTAGTTGAAAATAGTCCACCCAAGTTTCACCACTAGGCAGGACATGCTCCTGGTTTTGTTATTCCTAACAAATCTGTGCTCTGTCCTTATGTCATACAATTTCTGCTCCTGCACGAGGGGCAGAGAAGTGGCAGTCTGTAGGACCTGGGGGCCACTAGGACATCCCCTTGTAGGTCTGACAGGACTGGGAGCTTTTGGGGTTGGGCTTATTTCCTTTTGTTTTAACTCTGAGGGAGACAACCTATTGCCTCACAAGCAAGCAAACAAACAAACAAAATGGGAGAAACTGAAAGCATGAAGAGAGCTTTCTAAGATTAGCCTACTAGATTTCCTTGCAAATGAAAATCATTGTAACTTTTCCATAGAAGATAACACAGTGGTGGTCCTTTCGTTAAAAATCATTGAGCAACTATGACTGATGGGACAAGGAAAAAATGCAACAGTAATTTGTATTTCCCAGGCAGGGAAGCTATAGGCTGAGAGAAATTATAATCAGTTTATATCTTTTCCACTGATTTTCTTTGCAATGGAGAGAAGGCATATCTCCAACATATATCCTTTGTTTGTCTTTATTTAAATAACCATTTTCTTATAAACAGATGAGAAGTAAGAGATGTTTTAACAGGAATAAGATAAAATTAGTCAAGTTTCAAAATGGGTTTTCAAAAATTCAGGCAGTATTTAGAAACAAAAGAATTTTGCTCCTGCTTCTGCAGCCTTATGCTATGATGTCAAAATGCTCCTGCCAGACGTAGGTGACATCTCACCCTTACCTTAGGCTACCAGACGCCAGGGGGAAGTGGCCTACCCTGCAGCCATCATGCTGGATGTGCAGGAGATTGTTCAGGCTCCGGTGCTTTTCACGCTCATTATTATGTGTTACAGAAATCCAGTCTCCTGTGCAGCACTCAGTGTGATCAATTAATAATGGTAGTTATTGCAAAGAGTGTCTTTGTGCTCTTTTTACTCTCATTTCCTGCCTAAGTCAAAAAATAGTAATTTCTACAATAGCATTGGGCAGCTTGAAGCTTTAAGAAATATTTTTTATGTCATTTTTGTTAAGTGGCCTACTTGCATATTTTATAGGGAAATAAGAGTTTTGCTTTAGAAAAATAATGGTTTTGTAAGAGAATTTCATCCACAGAATGGGAAGTGTAGAACGAGTCATGTAAATACAGAGCCTTGGGAGCGGTTTTGCAATTTTCTGACTCCAGCACCCCAAAAGATTCCCCCTTGAAGTAAGTAGGGAAGTGGATTATCCATACAGATCCAGTGCCAGAATTAGGCTTTCACTGCACTGCTAGTAAATTCAGATGAAAGGCTTTTGCACAGACAAGATTCTCTTTTCACAGGACCGGTAAGGTAAATCCTAAATCTACTAAAAGCTGACAGGTTTCCTAGACTGAGAACATGGTGCTATTCCTACTACCTGGGCAAAATAGAACTATTAAGTCCAGTACAGCCCTGCTTGTCATCATTTAAGTTATTATCTAAAATGTAGTTTCATTAAGTCTTTTATTATTGGAACTTTTGGGAAGTACTTGCTTGCATATCTAAACTATTTTTTTCTTGCAGTGACTAAAAGTAAAGAAGTAGAAATATGTATGGTTAAACACTTGCGAGTGGATCGAGAGGAGAAATATGAAATAGTTGAAAAGTGGTTTTTGAAAGATCTGGAGATGATTGATGGAAAAGAAGCAGATACTGTAAGTGTGATGTATTATTAAATATATATATTAGAGTATACTTTTCTTGTGTTGCCATGTGGGATACAAGTATTAAAATGCAATTAAAATGCATTATCTGAAAAAGAAAGTTATATAAAAACCAAAATAAATCAAACCTCCAATGAATTTTGGTTTTCATGTGAGAGGCCCCGTATCACATTTGCACAGTTGGGGGGTGAGGAGGAAGGAGAGATTTTCTTTATTGTAATCTTCTTCATCTCTCCGGTTGAGATCTGAGGGACAGCTGGATTTTTTCTAATTTGTTCATCATAACTGGGAATAAAAGTTCTCCACTTGCAGCTCCCAATGTAAACTGGAGTTAATCCCATAGATTTTAATCTGTATTTAAAAACAAAATTTTGTTAAATATTTTTATGGAGAACGTGGCACTGTCATTTGAATGCATGAACCTGTTCTCTGTGTGACAACATCTTGCGAGTGCATTGTTTGGTGTATCAGCTCATGAAATTGTGCTGCTTTCACATAGCTTAATCTCACATTACTTGGATCGATTAAATATTTGTGCATTTGAGTGTGTAAATATGAAACAGCTTTGGCTAGATCTGGCTGACTTACTGCTAAAATTTCAGAAGGGTAAAATGAGGCTGAGTAGTACAATACAGAACAACACCAAAAGTCGAATGAAATCCTATTTTACAAAAGCTAGAATACGCCAAGGAGAATATCTAACTGCATGTCTGAGAAGACATTTTAACAGTTGTCCATGCGTAATAAATCTCGTCCAGGAAAAAATGACTTTTCTCCCTTTGAAAGTGCTTTCAAATGAACATAAAATAGAATTCAGATTACATATCCTAGTGAAAGAGAAATGAAGACAGGTTTCGGAGCCTCGCTCCAGGGAAAATGACAAACTGTGGTTGTTCTCCTTCTGTCCTGTGCACACCACCCTCAAGCATAAAACTACGAACCTGGGAGATGGAGGAGGTGAGCTCAAGTTCAGAGTATCCCTGCACCCTGTGAGCTCTTTGCAGTTTAGGCCAGAGGGATAAAAAAGCCAAAACTAATAATACTTTACATCCCTTCTCCAAGTTATCTTGCTTCTGGAGATGTTCCTGTCCCTTCCCCAGCCAAGGCAGCCAGAGGATTTCCTTATCACTTGCCTACATGAGTTTACTTTAGCTTTTTTCTCAAGTGTTGTGCTAAAATATCCTTCACAGATAATTCAGCCTTCCACAACTGGGATGATCAAAATCTGTCTCATTTTTGGTTAAAGAAAAGCCTAAATGAATCTCAAACTCATAATTATAGGGTGATTAACACTGCTATAAATATTCCTAATAGTTATTCATATCCATAGAATTTAACAGAACTTAGCTGCTGCTAGGATTAGTTGTGCCAAAGAGCACAGAGAATTACAATTTAGGCAGGAAGGGCAATCAATATTCTTCTTCTGACAGGCATATATAGTTATAGTCCAAGGCAAGTGCTTTTCATATAGTGTGTTTTGGGCAACATGACAAATTGGTTCATTTCAAAACAAGATTGTATAATCCCAATAAAGTGCAGCGTATCACTTGGGCAAACTGAAAGTTTTACTCAGGCAAAACTCCTAATGGCAAAGAATAGCAGCTAATTATAAACCGCTAATTTGTAAAGTTTTAAAAGACCCTCTAGTATGAATAGCAGAAATATGCAAAGTCCTTTAGAGTCCATCAAACGGAGAAAGAGCCCTGAAGGTAGCTGGGCAGAGAACAACAGATTGCCATTCTAACATCTGTAATGCATGTAATAATTTCATTCTCTCTCCGTTTTTTTAGGATAATCCATATTTTGATATGCACTTCCACAAAGTCTACAATCTGGAAGCATATAGTTGTGCATCTAAATATACCTTTGCTCGAACACTAAACAAACTGAATGAAATGTACCTTAAGAAGGACTTGAAGATTGTGAACTTTAATGACACCTACCTAAATGATGATTCAATCTGGTCATCCAACAATAGGGATTGCTTGGTTCTTATGAGGATATGCTTCTATGCTTCCAACCTTTTATGTCTCTCCCTGTGTCCTTTGTCCTAAAGATGCATTTTCTAACATTAAGGTGACTGGTTGACTTTCACTGACCAGCATTTCATAAATCATCTGATCAAAAAGATAGTAAGTGATATGCAGTATCTGCTTTTTAATTTTACATATAAGTAAAAAATGGAACATACTTTTTACATAAACAATTGGCCATTCATTTATATGTATTAGGAGGGCCCCACTCTGGCAAATACTTACAAATATGTGAGACTTTCAAAATAGGACCAGTAATTCCCATGGTCAGTGGTGATTGCTTATGTAAGTAGAGTTCAGCATTTGTTCCTGTGTTTATGGAGGTATGAATTATCTTTCACTAATAGCTGGAAATATTTTTAAAGCATTAAGAGCATTAACAGTTAATTTATATTGTGGAAGTAGAAAAAAGAAAGCAACCAAATGAGTTCTGTATGAGAATGATGCACATTTCCATTTTCAAATGTGTTGAAATATAGAACTTTGTTAAAGAGATCACACCTACATCAATACAAGAATGAAACCCTCATCCTGATGAAATGGAGTTTTGCATTCAGGTACCACAGGACCAACTTTTCACCTGTGCAGTTATATTATTTTTCCCTTAGAACATTTAGTACTCCCTTTGGCCTTCCCATTGTTTGTGGTACTGTCTTAGAAACAGAAAATGCATGTTCTTAAGCAGAATTGCTTTATTTGTCAGACCTTTCAGAAATTTTTTCTTTTGTATCATTAACATCTTCTTTCTTGCACTTTATTGCTTATGTATATGAACAGGTCTAGTTAGGGAACAGAAATTGTTTGTTTTTGTCTCTACCTCTGGACCAAGAGTTAACAAAATACTATGTAAACAGTAGTTGTTGGCTATAATTTGTAGGCAAGTGATAGACTTTTCAAAACTCATAGAATTATGAGAGTAATTTTCACCAGTTTCTAGCTATGTGTTAGCATATTCAGTGCACTACTTAAATGCGTATTAGTACTTAGAGTTACATTTAACATGGGGTGGAGTCTACTGTGTGGTTTGGAAGATCTCACCTATAACAAAAAATAACGTCTGGACTTGCGACAGCATTACATTACAGTGGAAACAGAGGATGAATTAAAGCTGTATTGAGCAAGAGCTGAAGAGGAACAATGTTGACAATAAGAAGCACAGTGATACTGCCTAGTGTCAGTCAGCTAAGCTGGTTGGCTGCTCTTCCCATAGTCAATAAAGAAATGCCAACCCAAAAGGTCATTCAGAGAAGCTTCTAGTCGGAATGTCCTGCAGGAGAAAATTTGCTTTTTCTTTTGGCAGCCAAGAGAGTACAGGGAAACTAGCTGTGTACTAAACCAGCTTCATACCTAAGGCTGACTGATGTAAATAGCTCCTAGGAAATCACGAGCTGGTTAATGTCCTCTCTCAGTACCTGCCGTCTGTAAAATGCGATAGTT
Organism: Pelecanoides urinatrix; assembly: GCA_013400755.1. Classification (NCBI taxonomy): domain Eukaryota; kingdom Metazoa; phylum Chordata; class Aves; order Procellariiformes; family Procellariidae; genus Pelecanoides; species Pelecanoides urinatrix. Next base: position 109,441 of record VZTQ01005681.1, read on the forward strand.
GCACAAGAGTCCTCTGACTCATACTTCACTGTTGTCTTTCACATGAACTCCCACTTTTGAAAACATTTGTGTAAATGTACTTTGGATTCAAAATGGAAATAACATCAAATAAGTGAGAATATATTTGAAAAACTGTATAAAATGTACAGCTTTCTACTTTACTTTTAAAATGTTATCCTATTGCTTGTATATAGGAAAGGCCATACCTTTGATAAGCTAATCTTCAAAAGCTATATATTTATTCTAGGCATATGTTGTAAATTACATTCATTCTAACCCAAATCTCAGTAATGATGTATATCTTGACAGTTGTGAAAGCAGTTTATGTGGGTAACACAAATCTGCTGGAATTTTTAAGGACTTAAGTCTTATATTTGCCACCTAAATACTGTTAGAGAGGACTGTATTTATAGTAATTGTTTATGAAATGCAGTTGTTTTTTTCAGAATGTCTTTGGGATAATCCAGTGCAAGTATGTGTCCATATTTAATGGACTTGCATTGGTAGCTTATATCTTTCTATTCTTGTACTGTATAAACATTAAACTGACTATATTAGAGGACAAATAAGCCTGCATTTTATGTGGAATAATATGCAATTAAAATCTGTTTGGCATGTCTTGTGTCTGATAACATAATATTCAAGTCATTCTTCACTAAGCGATCAGACTAAACAAAAGGAAAGGAGAAAAAGGGACATTGTCCATGTAAATTATTTCAGTTATTATCAAAAGGAAAATATTTCAAAAGATCTTTGCGGACCTAATCTAGGGACTCCTTACATTTACACAGTTCTTTATAAGCTGTCAAATACCAAGACACTCTGTAATTGCTAGACTGACCTGATCACACTATGGAAAGTCTTTGTCCTGAGGTGCGGGAGACTCACTTTGCAGTTAGTATAGCACAGCTGCACCACAGGAGATAGAGAATATGCTAAATTATAAATGGAAAAGACCTGACAGGCTAAATAATGCAGAATTGTTTCCTCCATCACATTTCCTGACATTGGATATACAGAATGTAGTTTAACATACAATATCTGGGGATTCGTCTGCTTCTCCTGGAAGACTTCTCCAAAATTGAATAGGAAGAAACTTACAGGAATAAAGGATTATGACAAATGCATTTGCAGCATTCTTATAAAAGGTTTCAACTAAATGATGGAGTGAATTAATACTTGAGATTGTGGATATAATGTGGATTTTCTTCAGAAGACAGGAATTGTTATCAGCTGTATCTGTTCCAGAGAAAAGAAAAAATATGGCAGCGTTAAAATGAACAAGAGTGATAATAAGCAAACAGAACTTCATGCTCACTTGTTAAGAAGCAGAAAGAGAATAGAGGCAGTCTTAAAAGACAGATGATGGTTTTTTCCTGTGTGTATTTTTTTTAAACTCTTTGACCAATATCAGAATTAAGAATACAGGGAAACCTATGACAAAAGAATTTGAGAATATTTTGTATGTAGCATTTATCAATACCATATTTGTCTTATTCTATACTTAAAAAAATACATCAGTTTCCTGCAGCTCCATGCTATAAATAGCATTTAACATCATCATTCAGATAAGATAGTTCCATATCAACAAAAAATACACTGGTGAATTTCCACTGGAGAGCATGGATTTAAGATAATTTTCACCATCTAAGACCCATGACCTTATATTTAAAACAGAAGGACTCTTATCCCATGTGTTTATCTTTCATGGATGATCTTTTCCTGATCTTAAATTAAGCAAATACAGATCAATGCAGGGTTTTTAAAACAATTTTGGAAGTGAAACAGAGCAAGGAGCCTGTTCTGGACTGTGCCTTCTGGGTTATTTCTCATTCTTGTTTTTTGTATTTTGGAGTCATACATACAGTAACCCACCTCTTCCCAAGGAAAGCCTATACTTTCCCTGTCATCTACCCGTTCTCCAATTCTTTCAGGCACTTTCAGCATATAAATCTATCTTCTTCCAGTAAAGTGGGGGATTGTATTACATAATTTGTAATACGTCATTTGGGAATATTTTGTCATGAGTTAAAGACAGTATTGGAAGATCAAAGGCCCTTTCTAAAGAACATCTGTGGGAAGCTGAAATAAGAGGGGAGAGGATGGCACTGTGCATCCTGGAAGATGATGTCATGTTAGTTTTAGTGTGTAACCACATTTTAGCATTAACAAACTATGTTTTGGGTTTTTTTTGCCCTTTAGCAGAATTAACAGCTAAAGACAGGAAACTAGAAGGGTTCTGAGTAATAACAACAGCTTTATGAAACTTTGTCCAACCTTTTGTGGCTGCCTTGTCCAGTCTTTATAGATCTAGCCAGAGACAGTTAGATTTTGTGGCTGAATTGAGAAATTACCAAATTGTAACTTGTCTTTTAACCTTGGCCCTCATGAATGATATATTATGGAAGTATACAGCATGTTGTTTTGTAAGTCATAAAATAGAAGTACAATCAGCAAGACTCTATTGGTCAGTAATGTTTAATGCTTTCAGTCAAGTGGAAAAATGATACAGGAATGATGAAATCACCATTTTACATGTTAAAAGTCTACATTTTGGCAATTTATAACGATCACTTGGAAAAAATGTTTTCTGTTGTTCTTTCTTGGTCATGGCCTGGCTAATACATTTTATCAGCCATATCCTAAAGGCATACTGATGTATTAATGAGAATAAATCATACAGTTCAAGTAATCTGAAATTATTTCAGCCTTTTCTTAACTTTGCATGCAAGCATTAAAGAAATACTATATTAATTTATATTAGTAATGCTAAAAATGAGTTAAGTGTATCAATCATGTGGAGAACCTCCATCACAGCAAAGTTTGAACTGGAAGGTAGTTCCAGTTCTCACTGAATTCAGCAGTGGCTACAAGTAGCTACGGCCAGATTTGGATATCATATCTCATGGTTTGATGCCAAATCCTAAATTTCGTGATCATTAGTCACAGAGTAACTGTTCCCTCTGAATTATCACTGGCATTGTCCTGGTTCCGGCTGG
>VZTQ01005682.1:0-10704 GCA_013400755.1 Pelecanoides urinatrix
TGGGGTTAAACCACGACAATGCAGATAACAATACAATAGGTAATGTATTCACCTAACCACAGTGCTGATCAATGTGTGACTCCAGCCAAAGTGCCGATCAAGGTGTGTCTCCAGCCAAATTTGGAAGAAACTAACTGCAGTTGGTATGTAAATATGACTATGAGTCAATCATCTTACCCCCATAAATAGTGGGCAGCCCAAGAGCCCTTTGAGCTCCCCTGCACGGCAGCGGGCTGCACACCAGAATCTCCTCTTGAGTAGGGATGCCTGTCAAGGTTACTCCTCGAGATTGAGAGATTCTTTGCCACAACAGATCCTTGGTAGGTGACTAATAGCATGCTAAACTTGGAAATCTTAGCTAAGTGATACAAAGGATTGATTGCGCATATATAATCCTTTAGATGTTGACCAAGTCTGGGACTAGGACTGGATCCAGTCACACCTAGACTCCTCTCTGAGAAGGAGTTTAGAAAGTAAGAGAGTACTTTCTGAACCTGATGACTCAACAGGAGGGTCTTCCTGACAGTTTTTTCTGACCCTGTCCTCTATGCAGTAAATAATCAAGTGTACCTTGCCATTGAATCTTGTTATCTCACTGTCACATTTACTATCAAACTTTGTTAAATTGCTATCTTACATCAATAAACATATTGCTACTTCTCTCTTATGAATGAAGTGCATCTCTCCCTCTCACTCCATCCTCAACACATGGTATTTTATCTTCCTATATAATGCCGCCTACTCCATGCATTCTCTTTGTGGTCAGGTTTGCAAAGTAAATATAATTATAAATCACATTAATTTCTGATTTCTATCACAAATGAAAATTACTAACACAAACATATTGTACAATCCAATAAAAATAATAATAGTTACACACAAGAAAATGGATAGGAATGACAGCAGAAGATTTTCTGTTCTTTTATCAGTGTCCTAACTCAAAGAAACATTGAGTCTGGGCAGACAACTTCCATTTTATATCAACCAAAATAGAACCCCTATGTTTGTGAGTGTGTGCACACAGGCCTGGGGATCTTAGATATTCAGAATTACTTTCTTTGGTGTTTAAAAATGGCATACAATGGACTGACACCCTCTGTATGTCTTCTGTTTGCTATATTTTTTAACTGTCAGTGGGTGAAATTATGATAATACATCTTCATGTCTATCCATTCCTTCTAATTCAGCTCTTTATTAGAAAGCTAGGTCATCTCAAATTTTCTACATTGACCGTACAAGGAGCTAAGGTACGTCAGTAGTGAATAAGAGAATCTGATTCCCTCATCATTGCCTTGAACTAAAATGCTAGAGTGATTACAATGCCTGAATTCAGGTCCTAGAATAGATGGTGAATGATCATAAGTATAAGAATCAGAAACTCTGAATATTAATTAGAAGCACAAGAGTCTTTTGTTTGTTGTTTTACCTAGGCAATTTAACTGTTATTAAATTTCTATATCTAAAGAAAGGACTGTGTACCATAATTACTAACATTATGGAACAATACTGAAGTATTTTAGATACTGTTATTTTAGTTTTGTCATCTGTGTAGGTAGAAGGCATGTCTGCCTCAAAATAATATTCTGAGATAATTAGTCTCATTTGCCTGATCACTGTGCAACTGATATGACTATGAACAGCAACAGTTTTTGTATACTAAGAAAAAATCTGTTTTTCATTATCTGACCATCTTTGAGTTGTGAAATAAATTTGCTATACATAGTTTAAATTTAATGTTTTTTCTGTGCAGCAAACTTTTTTGAACCTAAATTTGTGATGTACAACTATTTCTAGTTTGGTTTTGCTTTTTGAGTTTTTCAGAAAGATATTTTAAAATTGTATGAGTTTTCTCCATTCATTAACATAACAAAAATGCATAACCCTGACAAGTGAAACCTATCAAAACCACAGAGTCAAAAAATAGAAGAGTGAGTGTGTATTGACTGTGGAATAGCAAAAATGATGCTGTTAAAATTCTGCAAGTCCTTGCAGAAATATAATGGCATAATCTGACTCAACTTACCCCCACCCCCGTCTTGTGTAGAATAATAATGTAAACAGCTATGAAAGTTACCCATCTCATTTTTTTAAAAAATATCAGTATACCTTGGTTAAATTTAGCTGTATTACTACTTATTTCTGTATATGCAATTTCAAAAGTGAAACAATACCCGGGTCATCTGGGCTACTAGTACTTTGAAAAGAAATGCTGTAATTGCTGGTTAATTCACCATTCTTTTTATAAATGTATTCAGAAGATAAATTAATCCACTTGCACACTGTTTTTCAACTGACATGCTCCACTTTGATTTCAAATATGCATGTCAATTAGCAATGGATAATGGAATAAGATATGCACTGGTGAGATTCAGAGCAGCCTCTATCAAAAGCCCTTCCTATGCTTGGGCTAAGACATTGATCCAAAGACTGATGGAAGTAATGGAAGAACAATTTGAGATATTGAACTTTGGGTCAGTCCAAGTTTAAATTTCATCCGTTCTTTCTGAAACCATGTTTTCACCTGTTTGTAGATGAGCCCCAGGGCAGCAGGGCTAGATGAACAATACTGCAAGGCTACAGAGGCTAAATGAGCAATAGTGGATTTTCCATAAAAGCTGGAATAAGAACTTTGAAAATTATTTACATAGCTGTATTCTAAATGTACTCACAAATTATTGGGCTGGATTTTCAGAAGTGGAGAATAGTGGAAACATTTTGATAAACAATATATCACATCTGTCATATACATTTTCAGCTAATATTATTCATAGAACATATTATTTGAAATATTTTGTACAATTCTTTGAATGAATTATGGACAAATACACACACAAGTTATTTGACCAACAGCATAAAATAGGTGAATCACAGACATATGTATTTGTCAAACATTTCAAAAGAAAAATACATAGTAAATTATTTAGAAAATATGACTGAACTTGATTCAATCCCAAACTGCTACTCTCCTGAAAGTGTGAACACGCAAACAGAATTTTTATCATTTATAAACTGTGATTTATAAAATGTTGGAAATTTTAATTCCACAATTATATTATTTTGCTTACTCTAGGTATTTGAAACCCTTATTCAAAGGCTAAAGAAATATATGTAATTTTTAGCATATAAGGCTATCTGTATATCAATACAGGCAGAATAGTCATCCCTTTTCTCTGCCTGGAGAAAGGAGATCTTACCCATGAGTCAGATCTAGTCCAGAAGTCATATCACTACACTGTCATGTTTGAGTTAGTTTTTCAGATTCCTTTGTCAACCAATGCAGAAGAAATGAAACAGTCTGATAACAACAATAATGTTTCATATTGGTTTTGTTGAATTGATCTTATAGATGCTTCAGTTCTCCCTAATTGATCCACAGTTCAAATTTTTTCTTGGGAATGATAATTTAGATGCCTTTTAACCCATTATCTTCTCTTAGGACTGATGCACAAGTTAACCCAAGATGTTTATCAGAGACAACATTACCTGCTATCCACTACCTCATTGTACAACATGAACTGTTCAAGGAGCCCAGTTCATTGATGAGAATGGGAGCGTGAACCAGAATTCTGATAAATCAATGTGATATCACAAGAAAATAAGTTTATTTTTAAGAAAAGGTGAAATTACGTCAATTCTGGAAGTAGTATTCATCTCCCTTCAATGAAGTCAAAATTTATCATGTATATTCTATAAAAAATTGACACAATTATTATTCTTAGCAATGATTACAAGAAGATAAAGAACTTTTCTGTATTGAATGTATGAGTAGTAGTATAACTATTTCAGCTTGCTTTATGACTCTGTTGAATAACTGAATAAAAAGTGGTATAGTTAAACAAATAATTGCACTCAATGCTTACTAAAAGCATATAATTAAAAAAAAAAACAAAACACAACAAAAAATCAACCAAAAAAACCCCCAAAACTTCACTGCTTTGTTGAGAAGCCATAAAGATAGTGACAAGAACTATATTGTACAGGTACTTTTTTATTCAAAAGGGTCAATTTTATCTTACACCTAAGGAGACTGAACAAATATATATGGAGCTTCTTAACTGACAATGCTAATATTGGATTAAATCATATCATTTCTCCTTTATAAAGCTAAAATTACAGAACTCATCTTTGAATTATTTTTGAAACACACTATCTCACCTTCAGAACAATCTGGTTGCTACCCGCTTTGCCAGAAAGACAAGAAAATTTCTGATTCTTGTAAATACTTTTTTATAAATACAAATGATACTAAGGATACTTGTAAAATGTTCTGTCTTGTACGTAGACCAATCAGTCAAGCACCTTTTTCTTTTTTTGCCCTGGAAAAAAATGTCCACAAGAAGAACAAAGCAGTTTTTTGGACGTCTCAAGAATCTTTCAGTAGTGTAATGATAAGACCAAATATTTCCAATTGTCTCAGTATCTGCTTGTGAATTTTGGAGTTGGTTGCTACATGCACCAGGTTCTTTCACTACAAAGATATTCAAAATGATTAGTGTTTATATCATTACATTACCACTTGGCAGCCTATCTTGCTACCAAAAATTAAGATTCATTCTACCAGTACATAAGCAACATTTTTGGCCCAGTTCCAAAATGTATTGCCATCTGAAATCTATGTGGGAAAACCAGTCGTGCTTGTCAGGTATTATATGCTGGATTTAGCTGCCAGATCATATGCCAAATTCAGGAAAGCAGTAGTCCAATCTTTCTTCAGCTGGTGCAGTTGGCATTCTCACTTCCACCAGCCTCAGGGGATACCATCTACCTGGCACCAATAGTATCATCCACATTTTAAAGTTTGCTTCTAGGCTGAAACATAACATGTTCCTGCATTATTCTTATTTGACTTGTTTTAGTTTTTTAACAGTCTGATAGCAGCATGTGGAGACACATGCTCATGTCCTTTTCTTGCAGAGTCTGTGCTTTTATTTTATGTTGTTATACCAGAGACTCATCACTGTTGGTGTCTCCACCTCAGCCTTCTCATTAACCACCACCAATGAACATTGCAACCTTGAAAGCATTTTTGGGTGACCCACCTACTTTATCTGCTTTTTCTGACGTTCTAGGGACAGGGAATTTGAGAAAACTAGAGAAGAACTAAGAGCACAGTACAGCCCAGGGTAAGTGTGGCCCTAATACACAATGTTATTCAAAAACGATTATGAGTTCGGCAAGAAGAGAAGCATACATGACTACTAGTGAATCACACAAACAATGATATTTCGGTAAACCATGATACAATAGGATAAAGAACCACTCCTTTTATCCAGTTTCCTTGGTGTCTGAGGTTTTGCGAGTGTGTGTAAGCATGAACCTATGTATTTAAGTAAGCAAAAAAGTGCACTGAAAGCACATCATGGCAGTAATTGCAAAGCCCTGTTAGCATTCTTCCTATGCTCTCAATGGACAGAACATTTTCATTTAAATTCTCATTTACAAAATCATGAAGTCAGCTGGTTTTACAAAGTTAATGTGAAAAGGCAACTTCTTAAAATTACTTTTTAATGTTCTGTATTGGCATGGGCTAGTCATATGGGGCAGTTGGGTACTGTTTGTCACTTGCTTCATTTCCATTACAACACAGTGACAACAAATCCGTGCATCTTGCAGTTAATAAATGTCTTTTTTTTTCCTTCATAATGACTAGATATGTTTATTAAGTTTTCATTTCACTACATCATAATAAGCTTCCTAAATACATAACCAAGATAGAGTTAGCTTAACAACCTTGTCATTTCGATTTTTCACACATTTCCATTGTGTGTGCCTTGTATCTCAGTGAAGTTTCAACTCATTAGCTGACTGCCATACGCTATTAGTCTGTAACATTCCTCAGTCTTTAAAAAAATATGAAACAGAACAAAAAAAAAAGGAAAAAATGCAAAAGAGAAATTGCCTACAGACACTTTCAGACTCTGTGTGTCTACAAGTTCTGTTGGTTCATTAACCCAATGTACATTGAAAAGGAACACCCCCCTCACAAAAACAAACAAACAAACAAACAAACAAACCACAAAAAAAAAAAAAAAAAACAAAAAAAACAAAAAAACAACCCACAAAAAAATTAATAAAGAGTCTATTTTCAGAGTGCAAATCAAAGGTATCACTAAGCAACACAAAAGACACTATTAATCTCCTCATTACTCTTCACAAAACCAAGCAAAAGATTTTTATGTATGCAGCAAATACTTCCTATGCATTTTGGTACCATGAAACTATGTCTAATCTAGTCAAATCTGAAAGACAGTGTATATTAATTGGTTTGGTTTCAGTTAACAATATTAAATCCATGGATTGGTAAGGAGTGTGCACAGTATTAATTTCATAATCACTAGCTTCTGTAAAGATTGATTTAGGGAAAGTTCTGTATTACCAAAAATGTTTACTGTGAATGACCTCATTATACTTCATTGTTTTTTACAATATTTTACCTTTGTGGTTTTTTGTGTTTGTTTGGTTGGGTTTTTAACTTCTTTTTTAGCCAGATTGGCACACTTTGTCCTGATTTTATTCAAAACTATCTTGATATTATGTATTATTCTATAACCACTATGTCATTTATACATAATAATATTGTATTTCATAATATCATTACAGTAGATTAATATTACTTTGTTTTCTAACCCATTTTTAATTTAATTTGTTTTATTTCAAAAGCATTGTAAATATGATTGTTCTATTGCTTTTTTTTAATAATTATTATTATACAATTAATAATAGCAACACCTCAAAGGATAAAGAAACTTGATTTGCTACCTTGTTACGAATTCCCCCCAGTGCATACATACTGCTTTGCTCTCAGGCTTCAGTCTGGAATGACACCAATAGGTCTCTGAGCCAAGAAAGCTGTACCCAGAAGGAAGGATAATGTTCTCCAGAGTCTGCACCCCACAGACAGTATAAGCGTGGGTGTGACAGATTTTACTTCCTCTGCACAAAGCAGTCTTGACATGAAGCACACGTGACAGAAGTTCCTTGCTGTTTGGGCTTGCTACCAAAATATGAGCTAAGCCGAGGGATGCTGATTCCTGAAAAACATCCACTTACAGCTCTAGAACCAGGAGTTACCCAATAGTTAATGTCATGTGCATATGGTTTCCTTCTCCAGGTGCACCTGGTGGGATAGTGTCCTGAAAGAGTCACCATCTCTAGGTAGCAAATTACTCTCCCCAAGATGGGGCTCTGAGCGACCTGTTCTAGTTGAAGATGTCCTTGCCCACAGCAGGGGCGTTGGGCTAGATGACCTTTAGAGGTCCCTTCCAACCCAAACCACTCTATGATTCTATGATTCTATGACAGTATTGTAGCACAGGCACAGTTCTGCTGTCCTGAGCACAGGAGGAGCACTCTAGGAGGTTTCATTTTTTTCACAACGTGATTTCCAGTCTTTCTCAAAACCATACACATCAATTTTGCCTTCTGCCTTTCGGACCACTGTCATTCATGTTTCTTTTTTTTTTGTTAGCTTTCTGTATCTTTTTGCCTCTTTCTGTTATCTTTCAGGTTCTGTTATTCACAGACATACAGTCTCACAAATCAGTAACTCCACTGTCTGCACCACTCCAGACAAACCCTGCTTATTTTCTCTGGTATATTTCTGTTCCGGTCTTTCCCCATACCTCAGAAAGTAGACTCTGCTATTTCACTATTTTTAAACAAAGAGATTTTAATTGCTTTCTCATCTAAAAGGAGTGAAAGTTGGCTAAAGAAAAACCCTGATTCAGTGATGTTGGTGACTGTCTGCAAATTGACATCATGCCTGCTGGCAGCTGCACAGAACCTTCACATAATAAAAACGGGATTGTCCGTGTACTTAGTACAATATAAGCTGCCTCATCATGTTTACTGGTGTTATGTTTGTACCTCTCTTTTTCTACCAGCATTTGTTTTTTTCCCTTTGGGCTTTTTAATTGTTAAAGACAAAAACTCTATCAGAGAAAATTAAAATAATTGCACTTTGCCTTGCTCAATGTTTGGCTGCAGAAATTCACACCTATGAAAGTAGGACAGCACAGTCATTCCAGGAGTCAGGTTATAAAAAAGCATAGAATCATCAGATCATAGGAAGACTTAGTTGGAAGGGATCTCTGGGGTCCATCTCGTTCAACCCCCAATTCAGTCAAAAAATACTTTGGACCAAAATCTGCTTTCACCTATGAAGACACTGAAGAATATTTGGGCTTCAGAATATTTTTCTAAAGCTCAGAATAATCACAGAATGGGTACGAAGACCTTAAAATCACATATCTCTCCTCCTTATCCTAAAGCACCACTGTTGCTCAGTGACCATCTCCAAATTTCAGGCCTTTGAGAACTAATATGTGACACCCCTCACACTGGTTTTATTGTTTCTAGTTATTTTATCAGAGATTTTGCTGGCAGCACACCTAGAAACATGCGGCTGTTTCTCTTCCTTACAAGCTCTTCCTTCAGTGTCTGCTAGCCAAATGTGTGACCTGCAGCCCGTAATAACACCTCATTCTCACATATTCATGAGCTCTTCCTCAGTGTTTATTAGCTTATCTTCTGTTATATACTTAAGACTTCTTTTAGTTATGACTTGCAACATAGATTTCTTATTAACCACCACTTAAGATCTCTGTACTCTACAGCAATTTTTCAAATCTCTCCTACTACTCCTAGGGAAGTTTTGCCTCTGAAAGGGCAACATGGTTGAACTTGAAATCACTGGCCATTAGTAAGCAACATTATTTTGAAATATAGAAAAAATCTGCTTCATTTATGTTGTCTTTGTTATATTTGTTGTGGTTTAACCTGGCAGGCAGCCAAATACCACGCAGCCGCTCATTCACTCCCCCCAGCCCCCGCAGTGGAACAGGGAGAGAATTGGAAGGGTAAGAGTGAGAAAAACTCATGTGTTGAGATAAAGACAGTTTAATAGAAAAGAAAAGGGAAAAATAATAGTAATAATAATAATAACGATAACAATAGAATATACAAAATGAGTGATGCACAATGCAATTGCTCACCAGCCACGCTGACCAATAACTAAGTAGCGATCGCTACTTCCTGGAACACGCCTACCATTCATATACTGAGCATGTCATCACATGGTATGGAATCCCCCATTGGCCAGCTAGGCTGTGCTCCCTCCCAGCGCTTGTTTTGGGTTTTTTTAAGCTGAATGTCCTTGACTAGCAGAATACTTAGCAACAACTGAAAACATCAGCGTGTTATCAACATTCTTCTCATACTGAATTCAAAACACAGCACTAGGAAGAAATTTAACTCTATCCCAGCTGAAACCAGGACAATATTTTAGAAATGCACAGAAGTTGGATTTACAAGCATTTGAATGACTCATATTGAGATTAGCAGAATTTATAAAAAAGTCTTTTCAGACTTTGCTTGGTTTTATCCATCTGTTGTCATTGTAAGCTACTGTGCTCTAGCATGCAGAACTAGGTAGTTTGCTTTCATTAGTTTTCAAATATTTCCTGGTAACAGGATGACAAAACAGCTTTACACATAGAAATAAATTGAAATGTCAATATTGCAGTATTTAGCCTGATTTATTGACTCAGTAAAAAATGCAATAACAATCTTCAGTGATAATGCTGTAAATATTCCAGCTTTACAGCAACATAGGTTTAGTACTATTTTCTCTCCTTAAATATTTTATAGCATATTAATTTGGTTCGTAGACTGCTCACTCTTCCACTCGCTCACTTACTCACTCACTCATTCTCGTTTTTCTAGAGTTTGCAAATAAATATTTGTTTCCCTTTTGGTAGAGTATGAATTCATTTTACAAGTACATGTCTGAAATTATTTATTTAGGAACTGTATTTGTTCAGGAAATTGGGACTCTCTTACATGGACAAGAGTTAAATACGCAGTTAAAAGGACTACTAATTTGAGTAAGTGTTTTCTAATTTCTATATATTTTATATATTCTGCTCCTGTTCAGTGTCTTTTATAGAATTCAAAGCTATTAGTATGATTACCTATCTACAATATTAGGAAATGGCATAGAAATTACAGCAGGGAAATCTACACAAGTTTCATATTGCGAAGAATATCCTAATGAACACTGACTGTTCAATCTGATGTACATGATCTTATTTTTTTAACATGTTATGGCTTCATGCTTTTTGTATTAATCTATGTTTAGAGTTTTTAAAATAATTAAAAGATAAGATTAATATATTTGTTGTTTTAATCTTTTAACAGAAATAATTTGCTTCACATCTTTATTTGCCATAACAATTACCATCACTATCAGAATAAATTACTGTATCTCAGACATTTTGAACCTTCCAAATCTCTATTATCCACCTGAAAATAGTGTCATATATGAATAATTACTGTAAGATTTTGGTTATGTTCCTGATTTTTCTTTTTCACAAGGTTACCATAACACCATAAAACTAAAATTATACCTTTCATTATTAAAATTATTTTTTGGCTAAAATAAGAAAGTAAGGGGTAAACTCAACAGTTTTTTTCTGGTCTGAAAAAAACAGCTTCTCTATAGCCTCCCCTTCCTCAGGCAATGCAGTGGGAGCTCTCCCTTGTGCCACACCATGCTGGACCTAATACAGGTCCTATTAAGAGTTAAGACTCCTATAGGATTCTTTCATCTGACTTTCAAACAGAAGTTGTGTTGGTCCATCTGGGGCTTGTATTTGTTCTTGAAGTTAGCTAGTGGAACATCCCAGTTGTCATGGTTTAACCTGG
>VZTQ01005686.1:0-20004 GCA_013400755.1 Pelecanoides urinatrix
ACACAAATTCTTTATTAACAATTAAAATTACTTCTTAGCCATTAATACATAACTTCACTGTTTCTATCTTAAATATTTTCAACCCCCTGGCTTTCAAAGCATGTTAGCTTTGCATCTTCAAATTTTTATTACCTACTACCAACTCTTTTTTCTCCCTTAAAAACTTTCATGTAAATTAATATGAAAAACATAAATTCAGCCCACACAGTGCTAAAACTGTCTTCACTCTAGGCCCCTCAACTGTTTTACTGAATGGCTGTTAATAGCCTTCAAGCTTAATGAAAAAAAATGAAGTTGTAGAAATTTCCTGCAAACAGACATAAATTCATTAGCTACTTTTCATCTATGGATTAGTTCTTTCCTTCTGGGTCTGAAGGAGAAAGTCTGAGAAGCTTTTTCCCGCAGTAAATCGACTTTCACAGAACTCACAGTACTTTCAGCCAATAATTTGGCTGTAATTATTCCTTTGGAGTTTTGGGTCAAATGGCCACCTTTTGGTTTCTGTCATGTAAATCTTCTTACACCTGAACCACTGAAGTGAAGTTTAAAAAGACAGGTGTCTGTAAGTACTCATTTTCTGTGCAGCCTAGCTTCAGGGATTTCAGTTCTTCTGAGATAACATTAAATGAAACTCAGCACAGAAGGACTAAACTGGCAAGTCAGCAATGACAAAAGGCTCAGCCATGTGGGGGAATGTGGCCTTGGCCAACTGTGCACCTGAACAACTATCACTTATGTAAAAAGGGCCCCTGCACACTTGTGTAGCAGTGAAGTTTTACAGATGAATCCTTGAGCAGAAGACGGTGAGGGATGAATAACCTGTGGTCTATCAATGGTTGTTTCTGTGGATACCACTTTATACACTTTCATTCACGGACACACAAGTGTCTGTCTTGTTCCACCTTGCAGAACTAAGCAGCCTCTGTAGAATTAGAGGGATGGTGCTTTACCTTCAGTACTTCAGTGTTCTCCTGTTGCTGTGTCAGTGACTCTCAAAGGTCCTCCAGCAACCCTCACATTGTACACACACTAAAAGGCAAGAGCCTTGCCTACACCGACATTTTAGTAATTGTTCCATCAGTGTTGTAGCAGCACTAACGAAAAGGGAAGTACTAACAAAAATGCATTGCTCGCACTTGAACCACTGTCACTAGCTCTACTTTGGTAACTCTTCAATAGTTGTAGCAGCAGAGATGCAGCTAACTGGGCCCTTGACAAAACCACCAGCAAACCCCAGTTAACTCACAAAGAAAACAGCACTGTCAGTCTACTAGTTTACAATATTGTTAAGTTCTGCAGTTGTCCTTGCCAATATCATAGCCCAAAAGTCGGAAGAAACGTTGAAAAATAAAAGTATATTGTAGAATTAGCAAGCCAAACTGTGACTACCAGTTTTGCACTGTAAATTTCTCAGGTCATGCCAGACTCTTCCTCCAGATTGGCACTGTTCCACTACACTGTCCGCAAGGATCTTTGAAGTCTTTCTGTCATGTGAGGAACTCTGTATTTAAGTAGACTATTCTTCTTTCCTCGGATAAACAATGCAAGTAAATAAAGACTACTCCTCCAATGAAGTTTTCCAAAATTTGAATGACAAAAGGTTAAGTCCTGTGTTAAAAACACTAGAGAAGATATTCTACTTATGATCATATCATCCTTACCATAAAGAGATCAAATTCCTCCTCACGTCGGGCAATCATCTGATTCAGAGTCTCATCATCAGGAACTTCATCTTCTTCCTGGTTACACAGATGTACAAGGGTATTAGAAAGAAGCTACATGCAATCTGAACAGCCTCCCTCAGGTCAGTGTTGCACTGACTGACCCTCCTTCTGTCACAACACGTGTGAAACACTCAAAATGAAACTAAAACTTTTAAAGTGTTGAGTGATTCCGAAGTAATGCAAAATAGACATAATTAGAAAGAAGATTGGGACTTACTACCACCTTCATAAATTCAGAATGAGGAAATGAGCAAATATGCAACCAGGAAATTTTCGGTTGTGGTTTTCCTGGGTCAGAAGCGCAGTTAGTGCTTCAGTTAAAATATATGCATTTCCGTTCTGCTGTTTTACAGTACTCCCTCTGCGTTATGAGGTCTTTGCTGTCAAAGCAAGGGGCATGAAAAAGTCCTGGTTAAACGAAAAAAATGAAGCATGCCATTATACTGGAAGAAAACCCTGCTGAATCCCTCTTTCTCTTGACCATTATCTGCTTACCAATTGAGAAGCTCGGACTTCAGACAAAATTAATTATTTCATAAAAACAAAAACAGTCCTTGGAAAAACAATTTAGAACCATAGAATTCAACTAAAGATGTTAAAGCTGAACAGCTATGATATCCCTATTAACACAATAAGAGTCCACAATGTTCAGTTTCCCTCCCTGAATTATTTTGAAAGTACACGGCATTTCAAATCTGACAACATGTCAATTAAAACAATAAAACTGCAGACTGGTTCTTAAATAGCGCTTACTGAACCTATGGTACCGTATGCTGCAGACCATGAAAACTCATGTTTGGTACTCAGTGAAATGGGAGTATAGAATGCTGCATATAGTACCCAAAAACCCTAACATTCTGTAGCTTGCTTTTTTCCCAGAAATAAACAGACAAGGCCTTTATCTATACCCACACATCTTAATTTCCCTCCACTGGCAGGATTTCTACACCTCAGAAAAAAATACAGTTCTTAATACAATTCCCAACGAACACCACTGTACCTTAATGTACATATATTTTAAATTTTAACATGAGAAAAGCATCTCGGAAAATGACAGAGAGATAGTTCTTCTCACTTCTAGTCAGTGCTCCTTCAACATTCAAGAAAAGGAAGTTACATAGTTATACCCACAGAGGAAAAAAGAGTACAGATCCCTTCTTTTATGATAGAGTGAAGGATGTGACCCTCATGAAAGTTTCACATGCTTCCTATCATCTCAAACAGAGCAACCTGGGACCTGAAAAAAGTAAGAGATCCCACAGCAGAAGCTGTAGCAACAGTGTCCATATCATCTGTGGTTAGTCTAAATAATCCTGTTGCCAACCAGGTAGGCTTGGCAGAAGAAAAAGTTATAAACACCAGCACCAACAAAAAATGCCTCCATGAACAAGTTACTTCTAATCACCTGTCACACATTCCTATTATTCTAATATATCTTTCTAAATACACAGAAATTACCTCTTTGCTTTATCTAGTACTGCTAAAAGAAAAAACAGAGCAAAAAGGAGAGGAAAGAAGAAAGAAAAACAAGGGGAGTTTTGATGCTGAATTTACAAAAACTATTAAGAAGTACAAATAGAATATGGTGCTCTACATGCAAGTGCTAAAAACTTTGACATGCAAGTTCAAAGCATGCTTAGCATGGGAATATTAAACATGGTCACTGAACAATCTCTTTATTAGATGTGCTAGTCCGTATTTGCAAGTCAAAGTTGTTTTGACATTAGTAAGTTTTAACTGAGAGATTTACTTTTTCTTGTCAGTCTCTCAATTGATACTCAAATTTTGTTTCCAGTGTTGTTGCAATGAAGAATCGATAGCTGACCAGTGCAGGAGGGTGCAAATCCAATCCCTCTTACTCCTTCAGCAGTTTCAGTGTTTGGGCAAAGTTTTGCATAGTGTCTGTTCACAAAGAAATTTTGAAAGTTTCAGTTTCAGTCTGACTGTTAGAAGTCAGACTGCAATACCAATGCTTGCTTTAAAGACTGATGCTGGGTTATTGCAAGCAAACCTTGGTTAAATCTGTGCTTGCTTGAGGATGGCAGACCAAATGTATTTGAACAAGACAAAAGAAGCAGATTGCTCTGAAGTCATCTATGAAATAAGGCATGTTAAGTAGGCCTGAACTACAGTCCTGACTTTTGAAACATTTTCAGATAAATACTTTCTAGGGCTTTGAAAACATAACAGAATTATGTCAACTTTAAAAACAAATTTGCAGGCTTACTGAAAATTTCTATTGGTTTCAAGTTCATGTATCTGCTCATATAGAAGGTGCTGGCTGCTTGAGAACTACAGTTTTACTTCATCAAAAATGGTACATATACATCATCCCATCTCTCCATTCACACCCAAAATAAAAAAACATTACTAATAAAAATGACTGTTTGTCACTCTTCTTTCATTTCTTATAAAAAATACTGAAACAACATTACAAAATTCTATCTTAATGATGTACTAGCTTTTTCTAAATGCACAACAAGACAAAGAGTTTACACAAAAGGTTTAATAATTAAAGAAGTAAACCTTTTGGTCTTTGAAACTTTGAAACACATAATGAAGGATGCCTATGAAATACAGACTATAGAGTCATATTCAGACATACAAGGCATACTCAGAGGCAAAATTAGGCTTGAAATCTCTGCATCTTTAACCAGTACAGGATATTTTCAAGGTGGGAAAAAGTCATTGCAGAAAGGGATTTTTTCATGTGTGTCTTCAGTATAATTGACACATTTACACACTTTCTCCCAAATGTGGCTATCATCCAAATGCTGAATTTTGTTCATATTAAAAGAAGAGTCTGCAGTGACAGGCAAAAGAAGAGGCTCACCATTCCACAATCACAGTTCCAGAGAAGAAAACAATGAAAAGACAGGGACATACAGTCAGTGATTCTATAACCTCATTTCCCACTATTATAAGGAAAGACTTGACAGCTATTTTTAAACAGCTAATTTTTTCTTGAAGAGGAAGTGGTAACCAGAAGTCCAGGTTGGACACAGCACCAGAAAGAAACAATTATTTTGCTGGCTTGCCCTAAGTCCAAAGCACATCAAAGCAGCTCTTAACTCTTACCCAGGATCCAAAAGAAGCACAGTAAGTAGGGTCTTTCATGATTGAACCTAGGTAGTGCTAGATGCTCAGCATGTCTGAAAATCAGATTACCTAGTTTAACATATAAACTGGATTTAGGAACTGGTTTATAATCTGTTTTGGAAAAAATCTTTGTTTGAATACAATTTTTAGACAAAATTATGAAAGGGTGGAATGCGTTTAAGTTACAATGCCTAATTCTACAGTAAGATTTAATCATAACCACTACATCATAACCATCACATTATATCACTGCGATCAAAAAAAAAGAGAGAAAAATGAAGTTGTTTCATTGACTGGATGTTAAGAATATGATGACATTTCTAATTTCAAAGGAGATGACAATCTTTGCAACTGATGAAAAAAATGATTCAGTACTTCCTGAAACATCCTCTTACTGATTATTTCTAACTACCTTACCTCATTTTCTTCTTCATGCTCCAATATAGCCTGTAGGAAGGCTCTCCTTTCATGGCTTGAAGATTTCTGATCAAACATTCCAGCCTGAATAACTTTTTGATCTACATTCAGTTTATACTTTGCAGCAGCGAGTATCTTCTCCTCCACACTGTTCACAGTGCACAGTCGCAGGACTCGAACTTCATTTTGCTGACCAATTCGGTGAGCTCTATCTTGGGCCTGCAAGTCCTGTTAGGCAAAGAACACAGAGAGTGATTTATATTCTAAATGTGCTACAGAAATTGTTCTCTGCTTAAAGGACATTATAAAGCTGAATTCTTTTTGGTATAAAAAGGAAGTACTGAAATGACAGTTCACCGCAATTCACATGGTTAATTCCTCATTGTTTTCTTTACCAAAACTTCATCAGACCTAGGTAGGGGGAAAGCTGAAAGGAAAAAACATGGTCATGCTCTGTACAGTGTAAATGCAGTAAGCCAAAAACTTCTTGAAAGCATGTGCAGTGACTGACCAGGGCTAATATATTTATTTTTTCCCTTCTATTCAATGCTCATGGCCTTCCAAGCCAGAATGAACCCTAAAGTAAAATATCTTGACTGCAGGAAAAAAAAGAAACAAAATTACTAGAAAAAAAACCATACATAAACTTATCTACTAAAGGCTGTTGCTAATTCTTAAATATGTTGACTAAAAATTATTTGATATGTTGAATCAGCTTTTAACTTGGAATATTTGTGTTAAAACAGCTTAAATACGATCTTCCTGATTGAAAGTTCATATATACAACACTGTGAATCAAGGTAACTATTTTTTGGTCAGGTGATTGCACTTTGAAATGGTGGAAGTAAAAAGTACACTGCAGGTCATAGGTAAAGAATTTATTTTATTAATTCAAAATCTTATCTATTTTCTTTGGAAAAAAGAGAAATCCATTAACTCCTACAGATGATGTGTTTCCACTCCAGCATAGTCAGATAATGAAGGGTACCTGACCTCAAAATGCTATCACAGTTTTGTGCTACCTCACAACACAGAAATTTCTTCATGTAGAGGAAAAAAAAGAAAACAGGCAATGAGTTTGGCTATTTCAGTCCAGCACCTTTGCTTTTGCATTTTTAGCTCCTCCCTCCCACAATTCCCTTCCCAAGCACTACATATGTTGCAGCTGCTGCAACCTGAAGGCATATTTGAAGTTTGCATTAACAGTGAAGATGAAGCTACAACATGAATTTTTTTATATAATCATTCTTAGAAGCACAGGAAAATGGTAAAGTGAGGAAAGAGGAGTTTTTATTTCTGGAAATATGCTGCTTAAGTGCTACCCACAACCTCCCTCCCCTCCCAGCTATGCTCTTTTAGCACACTGCTCATTAAAATGGACAAATAACTCCCATCTGCAGGAGAAGAGAACCTTCCTGCATTGAAAAGGAGGCTAAGGGAAGACCTTATCGCTCTCTAGAACCACCTGAAAGGAGGTTGTAGTGAGGTGGGGTTCAGTCTCTTTTCCCAGGTAACAAGGGATAGGGCAAGAGGAATTGGCCTCAAGTTGCACCAGGGGAGGTTTAGATTGGACATTAGGAAAAATTTCTTCCTTGAAAGGGTTATCAAGCATTGGAGCAGGCTGCCCAGGGAAGTGGTTGAGTCACCATCCCCGGAAGTATTTAAAAAATGCATAGACACGGTGCTTAAGGACATGGTTTAGTGGTGGACTTGGCAATGTTAGGTTTATGGTTGGACTCGATGATCTTAAGGGTTTTTTCCAACCTAAATGATTCTATGATTTTGTAATTTAGCAATCTGCCCATTGAATACTCCAGAAAATATTCTGTAATTTTTACTGTACTGTAAGGATTTATTGCTATCCAACTGTTGAAATATACAGTACTCTGCATTAAATTTGCCTGTGAAAGTGACCTAAAGACAATCAAAAATACAAAGAACAAAGTGCTTTCTGAGCTGCTTTTAAAACCTCTAAATGTAATTGCTCCAAATTTCTTAAGCCTTCCTTTAAATTTGTCACTGTGGCATCTATGAGAGTGCTGCCTTGAAAATCCTATATAAAACCCTTTTTAGTCTCACTTCCCTTACTTTTTACATGTGGCCATTGACTATGATGTGATTTGCATATATTTGCACAATAGCTGAAAACACACACATAGCCATGTACTTCCAGAGATATCTAACTTAAGTTCTTAGAAAAAAAAAAAGGCACTAAGTGACAAAGACAGACTTCAGTTACCTCTTCTGACTTTTTAAATACGCCGAAGTGGTTTCATACCCTCTTTTCCTGGTGATCTGTACTCACTACTGCCTACCCACACCAACAGTGTCAGTTCAGTGTCTCAGGCCAAGACTGCTGCACTCATATGGCCACTAATTTCCTGAGACAGGCAGCACTCTGCACAGACTTTACTAAAATATTGCAACCTACCTACCAAAGACTCAAAATGGGGAGTTAATAATATCCTAAGGGTTAAAGAATGAGTACAGTTATACAAACGAAGCAGGTCTACAAGGCCACTAGCTCTGAGGATTCTCTGAGACTCATATAAAAAATATACACAGACCCAGAATTACTTCACTGATTCAAACCAAACCATTTCCTGATTGCAGCAGTTTGCCTCACTAATTCCTCTCGAAGCAGCATTTTATGACTTACCTGGATCTATTCCTTTCACCCCAGGCTATATCCCCAATTTAAAGAACCAATCCAAAAAAGTATCATGAATTCTTTGCACATTCCATGAAGATAAGTAAATAAAAATAACCTGGTGAGGATTCCAGTCACTATCAAAGATTATAACAGTGTCAGCAGCCTGGAGATTTAAGCCTAGCCCTCCAGCCCTTGTACTCAGCAAGAAGATAAAGTATTGTGACCCAGGCTCATTGAACTTCTTCAACAGAGCAGCTCGATCCTCTGATTTTGTTGTGCCTGAAACGAAATAAAAAAAATATACCCTATAACAAAGATGTGAACTGAAGAAATATAAATACAATGTCAGTTCCTAAAGGTACATGTGGAAGGGAAATTTTAGCTCACTTGCTCTTTGCCGTCTCTGCCACATTTTCCATAACACAGAATAAACACTGGCGACAAATGTTTTGGTCAGCTGCCTATCACATCCAGGAGGCAGACTTCTAAATACCTCTTTTAAGTATTTCTTTTGACATTTCAAAAGTGGACTTTAAAATGTTGGCTAACATTTTTATACCTTTTTATGACTCTCATAAATTTCAATTGAAGTTACTATACATAAACAGAAGAGAGCTCCACTTTTGATTAATGATTTCTGGCCACAACAGCATCTAAATATTTTCAGAAGTTACTTATATAGAGATTTATCAAAATGTCAGTGTTGGTCTTCAGAGTCATAATTAATACGAAAGAATTGAAAATCCTTGTAATGTCCTATCTTGAGGGAGATGGTGTACAATGGCTGAGGGAGAGCAGGTAAGGAATTAAATCGTGGTGAAAATGTAGACAGAGTTCTAAGTAAAACCCAAGCCCTGTGCACTCTGGCAGCTGGACGAATTTCATGTATTTTGACAACAGTGTATATCACCTTGGTCTGGTCCACTGCCTGCCTTATCTTTTTTACACCTCTGTCTGTAACTGAAAGCCAAAGAAGGTCTGCTATTTTTATTCAGGTATCAATACATATACAAGAGATGAAGTTCTTCTATTCCTGAGGTGGGCTGACACCAGCTGGCTGCCAGACACCCACCCCTGCCCCCACCTCTCTCACTCCCCCTCCTCAACAGTACAGGGGGAGGAAGTAAGATGGAAAAGCTCCTGGGCTGAGATAAAGGCAGTTTAATAAAAGCAAAAGCTGTGCATGCAAGCAAAGCAAAAAGAGGAATTTATTTACTACTTCCCATGAGCAGGCAGATGTCCAGCCACTCCCTGGAAAGCAGGGTCTCAGCACCTGGAATGATTACTTGGGAAGACAAATGCTGTAATGAGGAATGTCCCTGCATCCTCTTCCTTTCCCTCAGCTTTTATTGCTGAGCACGTCCCTTTGGTCAGTTTGGGTCAGCCGTCCTGGCCAGATCCCAGCTCACCCTCAGCCTACCGGCCTTGGGTGTGGAGGGGTGGTTTGGAAAGAAAGCCTTCACACTGTGCGAGCACTGCTCAGCAATAGCCAAAACACTGGGGTGTTGTCATTGGTGTGTTAGCAACCCTGCCTAGCCAAAAATGCAAAGCACAGCATTATACAGGCTGCTAGCAGAAAAGTTAACTTCATCCTGGCCAGACCCAGTACAATCAAAAAGCCAAACTGCTGGCCTACAGAAACCCATTCCCTTAAGAAGCACATGACTTGGGTAGAAAACACTCTATGTGAGAAGACAACTGTATAGAATCTACATATATATTACATTCCAGCATGGATGGTATCTGTCATCACAAAACTGGAAAACAAGAAAACAGGGCTCATCTCACTAATTTAACGAATTACCTGCAAAACCTTAAAGAAAAAAGGAGCTGTATTTACCATACTGCACATTGCCATAGACATTCTAGCATGAAAAAGAATTCACTGTAAAATACATGGTGTAAGGTAATTTAAAACATTTTAAATGTAATATAATTCATCTTTCTTGAATGGAAGCATTAAAACACCTGCAGGCCAGAGGTGCAAGGAGGGTTTTGTTAGCATGGTACGATGTTCTTTGGCCAGTTTTGACAAAGACATCCTGTGGCACAGTGAGACAGCTCGTTTGTGTCTCAGTTTCATTACCCCATTTTACATTTGAGGATAACAGTGTTTCAAGTTTATGTTCATTAATACTTGTAAAGGACGAGAATACTTCTCAGCATTACTTTTTCTTCCAAATAAAGTATGAAGCAAAGAGTCAACTTAAAATGCTGAAAAAAGAATATTCAAAAGGACCTCGCTTTATTCATGCTGTTCTTCATATTTTTCTTCAAGGATTGCTTTTCTATTAAAAAGGTATTCTGATAAATGCTGCTGGTCCTATGTAATACTATAATGTGTGAGATAAATACATTAAGTAAAAATAATCAATATTTAAGAAGGTCGGTATGAGGTAGAGATCATCAACATGGAAGAAGGCCAAAATGGAAACTTCTTTCAAACAAGTTTAAACCTCAGATGCGATATGCTATTTTTAGATATTTTCCTTTCAATATTACTCCCCTATGTTTCTAAACTACCTTTTCATTCTAAAGTAATAAAACATATCTACACGTAAAGTAATTGAGGCTACTGACCTTCCTGTGAAATTCATGAATAAAACTACAGGTACTACTTTATCTGTCACTGAAATTCAGCTATCCTGTGGAGAACGGCAGTTGAACTTTAAACAGGTACAAATTAATTAATTCTATTGGAATCTAGGCAAAACACTGGCCTTATTATCGTCTCTCATCATGAGAATACTTTCAGGCAACTTAGATACTGACACCTGATTGGGACCTTGGATTTTAAACCTTGTTTGAAAAAGAGATCAGCCCTTAAACATCCTATCTACATAATCTGCATTCCAGGAACAGACCTGAGTGTTCATCAAAACAATCCCTCGACCAAATGTTTTGCAAGTTAAACAGATGAAAGAAAACAGTCAAAGGGCCAGGGAGACGGAGAATTACTTAAGATCAACTCTACCAAGAGAGGCAAAAGTATATCTTGCTCAGTATCTTGTCTGTAAGAACAAGGAAAATTATAGTAAGCTGCAGCTTAAGGGTCTACTGCATAACTTCATGATAAACACTGCTGCAGACCCTTCCTTCATGGATTTGTCAAATCATTTTTTGAACCTGTTTATGCTTTTGTACAGTCACATCACAGCGCTGGTGTGCTAGGAAGATAGTAGGAAGAGAACCCAGGTCTCCTATGTGCAAACTAATGAAGCATGCTACCTCCTAATATATTATTTATTCATTTTTTTCATTTAGTTTACCATCAAGACGCAGGTAAAGAAAATTTCGAAAGGCAAAGTAGTCTTCCATAATGGTCATGAGTGACGTCATTTGACAGAAAAGAAGCACACGATGGTTAGTAGCTCGTAACTTTGGTAGAATACGATCGAGTAGCTCAAACTTCCCTGAGGCCCGATAAAGTTCAGCTCTGTTGAAGAGAAAAAGCACAATAAAGAGCAGAATGAGCCCGCATTTAGGAAAGTTTTTAGTCATTATCATGTCAGAGTATAACAGAGAGATTCACTTACTTAAGATAAACAAGACTAATAGCACTTTTCCCTCTTTAAATTTGTTCATGTTGATTAAATTAAAAAAACAAACACCCATGTGAGTTCCTGTTTGGAAAGGATTTTTCTTCAATTACAAAAACGATGTGGACTTTCAACCACACAGAATTCCTTCCTTTATGAAACTCAATTCTGTTTCACTATTTATCAAAACAAACTTTATTTCTCATCTAGGTAAGTACGTTATCAGTTAAGACATTCACCTGCTAGTTTTACTTTCAACTGGCATTTGCTGCAGCTGTAAGTTGTATTCATCAGGCACATGTTAGAAACAATTCCCTTTCCGCTCAACTACTATGCATATGAAAGTGAAATACTCCAAACTGAACTAATATACAGAAATAATGGGAGGAGTTTGATAGAAGATATACTCTTTAGCCCTATAACCTTAGTAGCCCTGAACAACGTTTAGTCGCTTTGATTAGCTGCTCTTCTGTCTTCTATGCTATGAATTGCAAAACAGACTCTTAGCACTGAAATTCAAGTCATAACTGAGGGAAAAAAAAAAAGTAAACAGGATGTCTAAATCAGCATCACAGTGATATGCTTTACAAAAACAAATTTCACATAACTTTTTTCTAACCTTGAGTCAGTATTCTCAAAATACGATTTATCGTTAGTAACAGTATACTTAAGTCCACAAGATACATGGCCTTCTGATATGCATACATACGTAATCAGCAAAAGACTAAACTGTTTAGGAGACCAAGTAGTCTGGTGTACTAGTTAAGGAGACAAATAGTCTGGTATACTAGTTATGGAAAAAAAAAAGACATGTCATTAACACCTGAACAGAAAGCAGATCAAGTGGAAGATACTCATCCTTCCTTTAGAAAGCATCCATTTCTAGACAGTGGCACAAAGAACTGCCAAGAACAAAATTTAAATCTATTTCATTTCAAATAATGGTAGAAATGCTGCTTTAATTTGGAATAAAAATGGTAAAGAGGGAAAAGCAGAAGGCAAAAGTAACAAGAAAGAGAAGAAAATCCCAACTAATATCTCTGAAGAGTCATTCCAATGAATTTCAGATGGTACCTAAGCTTTTTCAAAATAAGGGGTAAGGAAGACATCAGGTTACAATCTTCTCTGCCTGTCGTCCTGGAAGAGATGGAGGGTAATAAAAAGCTCATATAACACTTCTAGTACTATTATCTTTTGCTTTAGATATGTGCCCTGTCCTTCCTCTGCCTTTCTACAGACTGCTCGAGTTTGTTAGCATGTACCTTCTAGAAAAAGAATGTGAGTTCCAATAAAACTTTATGAACAGAAGGAAAAACTGAAAGAGTTACCCGTTGATGACACCATTTGAGTAGCCTAAATGTTCAGCGAAGGACTCCTGCAGAGTTATAAGCAATAAACAGATTATTACAATCTACACAGTGACCCAAAATTATGCAGTCTTATATCAATTAAATTAAATGTATGCACATTGGGGTTTGAGTTCCGTTATTTTCATACTCTTGGAATCCACCTTGTAGCAACAGCACTCTGCTTCATGTTTTCCTGTACTGCTACTATTTGAAATTCATGGTTTGCAGACATAACTTCTGTCAGCATACATTTTACCAGATTACAAATACAGTAGGACCTAATTAATTTATACTAATTACCGGAAGATCCATTTGCAAATTACTCAGTTTAATTAATTAGCATACAAGAGAAAAAGAGTGAAAACTACAATGGTAATACATCACAGTAGGTATTTAATTATTCATTCATAAATGCAGCTACATTCCAGATATTTATGACACTTTCTGACTTTCCAGATATATTATTATTTTCATGTACTTTGGGTGCTAATGGCAGATGCTATATAGATAGTACATTTTTGCTGAAAAAACAAGGTGGATAAAATAGGACAATTTTGGTTGATATTGTAAAATATTAGCAGCCTACCAGTTATAAAGATCCTACACATGGCATTTTGAACTAGTGTCTCAACATGATAAATCAGGTCTAAGCAGAGATTAAGTTGCTCTGGAACATCTTAAATTAAAAAAAAATTTCTTTTTTTTGAAGACAGTGTCTCCTCAAGATTGCTTTAAAACCAGACTTCAGATTACCAATAAAAAGCTGGCAGTTGGTCCATTTGTTTCTAAAAATACAGGACGATAATGATCACACTTTTCAAATGTGTCCTTTTCAGCACAAATGATGTGGACATAGATGTCCTCTCCCACACACATAAGCTTCAACAGCAGTTTTCTATTATGTTAGCCATCTGAATAAAAACAACTCTCAAAATCAAACCTGTTAGTCTTACCTCAATGTGTTGAAACATGTATGGGTGATTGCATATCTTTCTCAATTGCATGATTGTGTTCATAAGAGTTTTTGCCCCACCTTTTCCCTATGGGTACAAACAATGCAAATCAAATGATGAATCTAATTTCTTAGCTTATTAATGAAGCTTTTGAGAGGTATTTTTAAATGTAGGCATAAAATACCTCTACCCCAACCCTGAACACCACATCACTAATTAAAAAAAAACACAAACCAAACAACAGAACAAAACAACAAAACAACAGAAGCTATTGTACAGTTGTCTTGCTGTATAAATTCATCTATCATAAGAATGCTCCATAACGAAAAAGGAAGACCTGAAAGTAATCCATGAAGTGCATTATGTATCTACCTGAAGTATTCACAGTGGGAAGCAGAGCACCTACTGTCCTGCATACTGCTTATTTATACTGTTTATTACAAAACCATACAAATCCCATCTGGTCTGAACCTTCTAACAAGAAACAATTCTAGTCGGATGCTTTTCAATTCTACAGTATCTCCTCCTGCCTGTTAACTGGATATATGGGTTTCTCTTTCCAGGCCAAGTAAAACACAGGGCCACAGGCAGCGAAAAAGCTAGAGATAACCAAATCTTGTGAGTCATCTTAATATTTAACAAAGTATATTCTCGAAACCTATTCTACAGTGAATCTTTTCTAGAACCAGGACAGATTTCAGACAGTGCTAAACTAGTTTAGTGCTGGACTAAACTGTATGGTTAAAAACTAATTGCAACTGGTGGATACAAGCTTGAGAACATCATATAGTATTAACATTGCCAAACACTTGATGCTTTCAGATGAGACTTTGCTTTTTTGTAATTTTATGAAAATGTAATCAGAGTGGCTGCAATATTCCAAGCTTACTGTATGACCAATTCAGGTATATTTTAAAAATCTCAGCCAAAACAATTTAGCAATCTCTAACAGTAAAACTAGGGAAAAGTACACTATTTGATCATATTATATACTAGCAATATTCTACTCTTTCCCGGAAAGTACAGTGAAATTGTAACTTCCATCTAGAGCTGAGATTTTATGTTTGAAGGGGGTACTACATTTAAGATTTGTTTTTGTTCCTTTCCAAATCCTCTCAAATTTGCTCCAAAATGCAGTTCATATTTGTTCGAAGAGTCATCTCCTAGAGCTTTCCAGCTTAATGAATTCTCTCTAGTCTGAGCTGGTTCCAGGCCAGAGCTGCAGAAAGACAGGATTTTTCCCTAACACAGTAGTTGTTTGATCACTGAAGCCAAGCATTCTCAACAACCACCTCCCCTTGCTGGCAACAGGTAGCATGAATAAGAGAGCCTGAAGCAGTTAAAGAAAAAAACGAATTAAGAGAGGGTGGCAAAAAAGGAAAAATTTTACACTCTTGGGGAGAGAGAAAGGAGAGAGAGGTGTTCAGAAGACAGCAAAGGCAATTTGAACTGGTTAAGCAAAAAGCTGGTTGGAGAAGCAAGTAGGGGAAAATTGACAGAAGATTCTGAGCTGGTGAAAGAGAGGAAAGAGACCAGAAAGGACAGGAAGTAGAATACTGTGATATGAAATGAAATTTGTAGGACAAAAGTAAAAACTTCAAACTACAAAATTACATTAAAAATACAACAGAGGAACATAAATTAATGTTTCCAAAGTGCTCAAACTATGAAGATGAGTATCAACGTCCAATGATAAGAACCAGCTTTGTCTGGAGTTTGAATAAGCACCAGCAAAGAAAACAATTTGACTGCACAAAACAAGCAGAGTAAAATAAGATACTGAATGAAAAAAGTCACCCATTGTACCAATACAACCTGCAAATGGATGGTGGAAAGACAGTATGTGATTGCACTGCATCAGTAACATGCACATAACAGGGTGCAAACTGTTACACACCAGCTGTGCTGCAGTGCCTATTCAAGGTATTTCACATTTATTATAATGTGAGAAGTGTACACACAAATAAGCTGATGAATGCCAACTTGTTTACTCTACATTAACTGGATCAAGTCCCATGATGGCATTATCAACATTTACTAATACATAATCTAAATCTAACTATATGGCTTTGAATCCTACTCTTCTCTTAAAGAACTCTGTTATTAACAGATCTTGTAAGTATGAATGCAAGCGTACAGCCTTAACTGGCCGAAACAAGACTTACACTTCACTAACAGCTCTGAAAGAGAAGATGAATAACCTTCTGTAGCCAGCACTGCCACAATCACAATTATTCAGGTACATTATTGGATTAAACTCGGCCAAGGGAAATGCTAGGTTTTTTCAAACATTGCCTGTTTGCAGAAGGGCGTTGTAACTACAGTGAATACAAGTAGTATCTTTTCCTCGTGACTAGAGAGCCAGACATGCAGTCTTGTAAAACAAAAGCATGTCTGATAGACATTTCTTTTCCCATGACACATACGTGCAATAAGAGCTACATACTAATTTTATAAAACAGAAATCATATTGTTAACATGTTTACTCATAATACATTGTTTCCTACAGGTTTTAGTTTTTCTTTTGTACCTTCTTGTCTTTTTCAGAACCGTCTGTAAGAAGGATTCCCTTGGCTTGCATGTGACGGTACAGGATCTTCTGAAGAGCTGACATATCACATTTAATCACATATTCCACCTAGCATGAAAAAAAAAAAACCAACCATAAACACAGACATAATAATGTTAGTAGGATCTAATTGCAGGTTCTTGTTATTCTAGAATACAAACAAAAAAACTACTAATCTTTCATCCGTACCCTAATACTACATATGATTTCAGTGAGAGCAATCCAACTGCAAGCACAGCAATGAGTATCTCAAAAGATTATCTGTGAGAGTCACAACTACAATGAGACAGTTGGATCCTAAGAATGTAACTGCAGAATTGCCAAACATACTTTTTTCTCATTCTGTAATTTCAACAATTTTAAAAAATAATTAAAAATTAATTTTGTTTTATGTTTAACATGTAATTTAAAAAAAACATTTTATGTTTAATAACCTGTGGACTTTATTATGTCTGTAAAGCATTATAAAAATATCATCATTGTATACCTAGCATCCCTCATAGTGTCTAATTAGCATCATGCTTACCTACGTTGGCATAGAAACATGCCATTTTCTCAACATCAACTAAAACCAGGAATTAGTCAAGTACTGTATGATCCCCACATCCAGTTTGACTTCTTGTTCAGCTTTGTGAAACTATTTACTACAGCAGTTTTTGAATGCACACTATCTTTAAATCCAGTAATACAAAGACTTCATACCCCAATTTAAGCCCTTTTTTTCTATTACCCAATTTCCAAATTACAGTCACTATGTTTTTAATAAGTTATGCAAAATAAAACCAGTCATTTAATAAAGCCACACGAGTGGCTAGAAATCTTTCAAGTGGTGACTAAAAGAAAAAGCATAAGCTTCCTGATGTTTAAAAAATAAATGGAATAAAAATTATCACATTATTTTCTTCTCAGAAAGACAGGAGGATGAACTCAAGTGAAGTGAAGTGACTATTTCTTCAATGGTTTCTTTACCAAGATTTCTAAGATCAAATGAAACTGATTAACAGGCTTCAGTCAACAAGTTCAGTCCTGATGGTTGGACTAATTCCTTTTTTCATAAACAAGATAATGGAAACAAAAAGAAACATGGTCCTCTGAGTACCAGCATGTATGCTACTTCTAAATCTTCCTCCTCCAATGCCTAATAATGGATTTATCAAATACAGTGGCTCTAACTGGAAGAAATTTGAATAGAAATAAAGACTTCAGTAATATTTTTAAATGCAAGTATGTTTCATTCTCAAATAAATGCTTCTGAGGATACTGAGAATCTGACATTTGAAGGAACAGAAAGTCGCAACAGTAACAGTGTTCACAACATTATAAAGATGAGAAAGGAATTTTTAAAAAGCCTTTCCTTTAAGTACTGTCACTAAGCATCTGTACAGAGCTCTTCGTTCATTCAGCCAGTGTTAGTCAGCTCAAAACAGAACTTACAAAAATTTCATTTTGGTATGGTTTTAACTCAGTTGACCTTAGCACCAAATTTCCCCTAGCACACCTTCAAATTCACTTTTTTATTTAGCTGCTGTTGTTTTTCTGGGAAGGGTGAATGGGAAAAGTGATGCAGGATTGCAGAGGAGGACAGGGTGGGGCAAGACGAGTTGCCCAGAGATAAAAACAATGATCTTTCAAATCAGAAGAGAATTTTATGTTCTGAATTAAAAAGCCACTAGTTAAAAAAAACTTGTGCAATTTCAACAAGACACTTCACACAACTCCTGGAATATTAACGCAGGACCAAATTCTGCCTGCTTTATAAAGTCCAGTAGTCCTTTAGGAATTTCAGTGAACAAGCTAAAGGAGCAAAGGTTCTGCGCAGTGCAGGGAGGATGGAACAGGACAGAATCTAATCCTCAGTATATGGTTGACTTACAACTTGAAACCAGGTACTATGGAAGTAAGTTGCATGTCTTATATGGATGACTACAAACAGAATTAAAGCTGTAAGACTGGTGAGGAACCCTGAGAATGCAGAAACTTCAGGTGTTCAAGCTTCCTCAGTGGCTAACTTTCTTTGCAGAGTTATAAACAAACAAACCATGACAATAACAGACACTAAAGAAGTCCTCTTCTGTAAAATAGATCTGAAAAAGGAACATTACATAATGCTTAACGAAAGCATGAAACCCCTTCCACAACTCCTCTCATTCCATACCTTTTCTGGCAGTTGAGACTCAACCTCTTTCTTCAATCTTCTCAGCAAGAAGGGTCGGAGTACTTTATGGAGACGACGGATGATCAGAATAGTTTCTTCCTCATTTAAGTCCACCTACAGAAGTTTATAAAAGTCACTACAAGGCAACTCAGTATATTAAGTAATGTCTTCTCTCACATGAAAGGTTAAGTATGTGCAATAATTACTTGCATGTTACAACCAAACTGACTCTGAGTCAAAAAAGACACTGGTATTAAAATTTTATGGCATTATAAAAAAGGTGGCTTTTAGTTACATTAATTCCCTAAGTACCAGGGAGAGTTCAAACACTAGTCCTTCTGTATAAGCTCCTTTCTGTTTTCAAAGTGGTTTGTTTCTGATGTTTTAAAAAAACTGCCACAGTACCCTTTCTCCAGTCATGGCNACGGTACAGGATCTTCTGAAGAGCTGACATATCACATTTAATCACATATTCCACCTAGCATGAAAAAAAAAAAACCAACCATAAANGTTGAACCACTGTTCAAAGGTGCTACAGCTCTTGAAAATGGTTGGAAGGAGGAAATTGAGAAGAGCCCAAAGTTCAGGCAATTTGTTCTGCAATGGAGTCCCAGTCAGCAGTATTCGTCTAGGGGCCACATAGTGAGTATTCAAGACCTGAGTCAGCTTGCAGNCACAGACATAATAATGTTAGTAGGATCTAATTGCAGGTTCTTGTTATTCTAGAATACAAACAAAAAAACTACTAATCTTTCATCCGTACCCTAATACTACATATGATTTCAGTGAGAGCAATCCAACTGCAAGCACAGCAATGAGTATCTCAAAAGATTATCTGTGAGAGTCACAACTACAATGAGACAGTTGGATCCTAAGAATGTAACTGCAGAATTGCCAAACATACTTTTTTCTCATTCTGTAATTTCAACAATTTTAAAAAATAATTAAAAATTAATTTTGTTTTATGTTTAACATGTAATTTAAAAAAAACATTTTATGTTTAATAACCTGTGGCCTTTCTTATGTCTGTAAAGCATTATAAAAATATCATCATTGTATACCTAGCATCCCTCATAGTGTCTAATTAGCATCATGCTTACCTACGTTGGCATAGAAACATGCCATTTTCTCAACATCAACTAAAACCAGGAATTAGTCAAGTACTGTATGATCCCCACATCCAGTTTGACTTCTTGTTCAGCTTTGTGAAACTATTTACTACAGCAGTTTTTGAATGCACACTATCTTTAAATCCAGTAATACAAAGACTTCATACCCCAATTTAAGCCCTTTTTTTCTATTACCCAATTTCCAAATTACAGTCACTATGTTTTTAATAAGTTATGCAAAATAAAACCAGTCATTTAATAAAGCCACACGAGTGGCTAGAAATCTTTCAAGTGGTGACTAAAAGAAAAAGCATAAGCTTCCTGATGTTTAAAAAATAAATGGAATAAAAATTATCACATTATTTTCTTCTCAGAAAGACAGGAGGATGAACTCAAGTGAAGTGAAGTGACTATTTCTTCAATGGTTTCTTTACCAA
>VZTQ01005686.1:20035-74862 GCA_013400755.1 Pelecanoides urinatrix
AGTATATGGTTGACTTACAACTTGAAACCAGGTACTATGGAAGTAAGTTGCATGTCTTATATGGATGACTACAAACAGAATTAAAGCTGTAAGACTGGTGAGGAACCCTGAGAATGCAGAAACTTCAGGTGTTCAAGCTTCCTCAGTGGCTAACTTTCTTTGCAGAGTTATAAACAAACAAACCATGACAATAACAGACACTAAAGAAGTCCTCTTCTGTAAAATAGATCTGAAAAAGGAACATTACATAATGCTTAACGAAAGCATGAAACCCCTTCCACAACTCCTCTCATTCCATACCTTTTCTGGCAGTTGAGACTCAACCTCTTTCTTCAATCTTCTCAGCAAGAAGGGTCGGAGTACTTTATGGAGACGACGGATGATCAGAATAGTTTCTTCCTCATTTAAGTCCACCTACAGAAGTTTATAAAAGTCACTACAAGGCAACTCAGTATATTAAGTAATGTCTTCTCTCACATGAAAGGTTAAGTATGTGCAATAATTACTTGCATGTTACAACCAAACTGACTCTGAGTCAAAAAAGACACTGGTATTAAAATTTTATGGCATTATAAAAAAGGTGGCTTTTAGTTACATTAATTCCCTAAGTACCAGGGAGAGTTCAAACACTAGTCCTTCTGTATAAGCTCCTTTCTGTTTTCAAAGTGGTTTGTTTCTGATGTTTTAAAAAAACTGCCACAGTACCCTTTCTCCAGTCATGGCAAATGGAGCGTTGAACCACTGTTCAAAGGTGCTACAGCTCTTGAAAATGGTTGGAAGGAGGAAATTGAGAAGAGCCCAAAGTTCAGGCAATTTGTTCTGCAATGGAGTCCCAGTCAGCAGTATTCGTCTAGGGGCCACATAGTGAGTATTCAAGACCTGAGTCAGCTTGCAGTGATGGTTCTTCATTCTATGGCCTTCATCTACTATCATGTATTTCCATCGAATCTGCAAGAAAAAGAAAAGTTAACCAAGTTAGAGCAGGTCAGACTTAGTCAAATTCCTCCCAGCAGGTATAGAACAAAAATATTTCAAGCCTGAGACATCAATCATTCTCATTTATGAGAAAAGCCAAATCAAGCATTATCCAACTACCAGTGCCCTTGCAAGCACCAAAAATAGAAACAAACACTAGGTATGCTGAATCTGATGCTGAATTCTGACTTGCACTGCAACAGCAAACAGCGGATTCCTCCCACTTCTGGGAAACAGATTAGGGTGACCGGCTTTTCAAGGCCAGAATATGGTTCACAAGGGAACACATAAATTGCAAATAAACCTGTCTGCAACAAGAACCTTGACAGGAGACAAAAGCATTTTCAGACAAAATAACTATGCTCGCAAACAACAACAACCTTGAATTTTGTTTTGTTTCAGCTAATCCTGTATTTTTACTCAAGAACAAAGCAGCATAGCACCATCATCTCATCTCAGTTACTGCATCTTCAAATTTCCATTTCTTAATGTGAAAGCTTAAATGCAGTCACGGCAGATATTGAAAGAAAGTTGCTCAAGCTCTCTGTTACCACCTATACTACAACATGGGCAGTCAACACAGGTGCCACATTGACCATATGACTAGGAAGGTCTTGGTTTGTACTTTCATAGGTGCTAATTCCATTTCCCAGGATAGGTTGAATGGCACAGTGCTGTCCTTTTGCTATCTTTTAGCAAGGGTGGGCAAAAACTAGAGGGGAAGGAAAACTCTGCAGTCTCAAACTGTTCTCAGGTGTTCAGAATTATGCTAAGAAAATGCACTGCCTTTATATCAGAGAGGAAAAATTAATAATCTAAATATGCAGTATGTAACAGAATGAAATAAAGTGAAAATGAACAATAAAGGGACAGTAAGTCCATACAGTTTCTCCAAATGGCAAAATACCTCCTTAGTCTGCTTTGTGTGTACATGAAATAGTCTTACAGTACAGAAGCCTTCAAATTAATTCATTACATTTGAGGTACACCTGTTGACAGTCAGTGAGCCTTTAATAACTGGGCCATGTGAAGTAAAGAGTCAGGATACCAAATTCATGATACAGATAACTATTTAGTCATTTGGGGAAAAGTGACGACATAGCTGGAAAGGCTCTAAAAAGAGTGAGCTTCAGGTCAGAAACAATGGGAAAAAATTAAAGTCAGGACTGCAGATTAGGTTAAATGCCATTAGGCAGAGGGGAGAAAAGTCATGTTTTTCCAAGGACAGGCAGGTAAACAGTACTGACAGAATTACAAAAAGGAATTAGTCTCCTGGCCACATTCAGGAAAATCCTTGTGCATACAGGGAGAAGTCCAAACATAAACAGAGGAATAGAAGTGTAAATGAAAGGTTTAACTTTTATTGAAGGAGAGAACAACAACTCGGGACTTCCCTATGAAACAAAAATGTGTTTTGTGCTATGCACCATTTGAAGGTGTCTTGAAGGTCTTGCTGTTAAGAGATGACAGTCATTACTACCTTAGCAAGGATATGTTTGTCCTTTATTATGTACTCGTAAGTAGTTAAAAGAACATTAAATTTTCCACTTCGAAGCTGAGGAACGAGTGAGCGGCGCATTGCAGGTGTACCCTAAAAGAGAGAAAGAAGTCAGTAGTTACTCTTCTGATGAAGAAAATACTTCGTTTTTATGAATTAGCAGACACAGAGCAACACAGGAACTTGTAATCCTACAGTACTGCAAACAATACACCAATGCATTCCAGAACCTTTTCCCTAAAGGTTGTAGACTGTAAAGCTCTGTTTATGGGGCACTGGAAACATAGCCAGCGGTCAGTCTAGTGTCCTTATAAATTGCTTAGCCATACCACTACTACAGTAGCCAAACAGCAAAGTATTCAGATATGTATAAAACATGAAGTTGTTGTCATTTTTATTAATCTCATGAGAAGCTTTTCACTATGTGAAAGTAATTACAGTTTATTACAGTCGTCTTCTTAGTATGACTAACTCTCACTGCTTAGTACCTGATATATGTGACAAAACTTCATGAGCAAACAGTTTAGAAATGCATGCAGAGGCAGAAGAAAAACTGGCTCTATTCTCATTTCTTCAACTCTATAATAATATAAAAAGCAAACCAAACCTTGTAAGATATCTTCACCACAGAAGGAGCCCATTTGTCAAATTCATATGTCCAGTTGGATAAAGTCCTATCACAGAGATTATAAAGAAAAAGTAATACATTTCATCATTTGCAGGTCAAAGTTCATAAATGTTTCCAAGTGGTTGCCAACTTTTGAACACATTTCATGTAATCAACGCCCATAATTAACAGTATATTTTAAAAAAATGCACTTTATATACTGTAATAAAATACAAGCATCTCTGAGAAGGGAGTAAACAGAAAAAAGTGTGAAACTCTCTTTTAGCTCATATTCAGGGTCCTCTTTGAAACCAATTCAGAGTGGTATTTCACATGTATCTTTGTATTCTGGAGCATATTAAGGATATGAAAGATAACCCTGAACAAAAAATAGATCTGTAAGTTCTTTTATACTACTTAACATCCAAAAACTGACGTTACAACTGTTCAAATATAGCCTCATGAATTTGATAATAGAATTCAACTGTGTTCTATTCGAGTAGAACTACTCATAGTGTTACTCAGTGCCACTATGCAGGTCCGTTTTTGCACTGTGTTCCTGTTGTTTGATCACAACAAATAGGTTTTTATGGCTAAGGTAGTTGCTATCATGATACAGCAGCAAAAAATAACCTTGAGCTTTCTGGGTTGCTTGCCTTTTTTTTTTTTCCTTACTGAATCTGTGATGGCAGCAGTACCAGCTATTACGAAAAGGCAGGGAAAGGTGGCTTTTAAAACGTATATGAGAAAGAAATTTCAGCTCCTCTCTTTTAGAAAAAGAAAAGTCATTACAGAGAACTTAAAAGATATCTGTGTGAAATCTGACATTGATAATGCTCTCCCTTTATTTTTAACTTTGTTTTATTTTATAGATCTTCTCCCAGCCATTTCTTTTCACACTAGAGCTCATCATTTGTATTCATACAATTAGGCTCAGCTGTGGTATTTATGGTAGTCAATCAGTTACTACTGCAGTACAACCAGAAGACAGGATACCTCAAAAGAAATCAAAAGAGATGGCCACAAATAAAATTTATCCCAATTCTACAACACATTTGCATGCTCATTACAATTGGTGGACAAATTATCTAACAAAAAGGCCAGGGAATTTCTGCACATCAGTCAAGTCACTTACACACAAAAATAAGCAAAAAAACCCTCAATATCCTACATCAGTTTTACAGTGTCTGACAGTTTTTATTTAGAACACTTCAAATCACTAAAACCCACACCTCACCTTTGGAGAAAGGAAAATGCATTAAAAGAAATAAAACAAGCAGCATCTTGGAAAGCTAAGGACAAGCAAAAGGGGGCAGCACAATAAATAATCATAATCTGGACACCTGACCAAAGTACGAATATCACTCATCAAGGCTATATCCAGGGCTAGTTATACAGTACTTAAAAGATCACCCAACCTCATTAAAGCATGATTACTTGGTATCAGATGGGGCGCCAGTTGTTTAAAGAATTAAGCAACAGATTTTTAATATCACAGTTAAAAGTTGAATAGGGAACTACAGGCATGTAATATGAAAGAAATACCATGCCCTCTTGTGGCTTACGAGTCAATTACAGTAAATTCACTACTCGGTTTGCCAAAAGACTGGACAGTGAAACCAAGGGAATCAAGTGCTTTATCAGCCCTCTGGTCACCCTTCCAATGCCAGACAATTACCTGGGAAAAAATGATCAAAGAAAACACGGAATACATGCTCAGTGTAATCCCACTGTGCATCTCTTCTTGTCATTACATGAAAAATAAGTGTGTGTGTGTTCCAAATAAACCAATCTGCAATGCTTAGAATGATAATAGCAGGAAGAGATCCTTTACTTACGAAAGAGGAACAATGATGAGATAGGGGCCATTGAGTCTTTTGTGCTCCATCAGGTAAGTGATGAGTGCAATAGTCTGTATGGTTTTTCCTAGTCCCATTTCATCAGCTAAAATTCCATTCAGATTGTTATTATAGAGCGAAACCATCCATTCCAGTCCCTGAAGCTTAAATGAAGAATAATAGTTTCAGTTATTTAAAATCCACACAAATAATTAAAACCAGTACTACACAACCAAGGTTCTGATGTCCCTGCCTGCTTAGACGTTAGGTTTCCTTTAACAATACCAAATGCACTGGGATGCCTGGCTATCTTAACCTTCCCCCCACCACAAAAAACCACCAAAACAAGATACATTTCTGGTGATAGCTGTACAGAAATCATCACTCCTGTTTAGCAGAGCCCATAATATGAAGTCAGATTTCATACATGGAGGGTTTTTAGTACTGCACACAAAGCAACACAGGCACTCACATGTAAGGTTCATAAATACTTAACGCTACAAGAGTTTGTTCTTCAGTTTCAACACTGTCAAATGTTAAACTTTCTGCATATATTTCATGCCATTCGCCAGTGTCAATTAAAATCTTACAAAACCAAACTCATCCTGCGCAAAACATGTAAGCCTCACACTTGCCAACAGCATCACTGATAGCTAAAGTTCTTGTAGCACACCCATTTAGTGTCTACTGTCCATACCTCCACATGTCCCTGCTTTGTCCAATTAAGCCTTGTATTATAAAATCCCAGAGCTGGAAGGAAGCCAGAGTACTGTAGCTAATAAATGTCTACATAACAGACTTTCACACTCCAGGAGTACTGCTAGAAAGCACTAACTCAGATTATTCCCTTGTCAAAAAGACTTTCACATATGCACGTATCACACTACTCACGAAAGTGCAAAATTAAGATCTAGATTTTTGATGTCTCATGCATGGAGAGAGAAGTAAATTAAAAGGCCTGAGAAAGTTCAGAGAGAAAACACTACATGTTTGAAGTAACCTTCTGTTGTCCCTGCAAGAGTATGCAAAATAATGCCAATTTACTGGCTTTCTGTATACGTTGACTGATTTATATTTAGGTATTAAATATTCAGGCCACAAGAGTTGATCAGAATTTGTTCTGCAACCTTATGTCCCACTTACAAAGTAGCTTCAGAATTGAGAATAGGAAAACTGTCTTTTCTATGCCATTGAACTTTCTTCACTGACATACACCATTATGAAGGTCCAGCCTTGGGGCAAGGTTGCTAAAGGCTTTATATGGTCAGCAACTGCAAACCTCCTAGGTAAAATCTCTCTGAGCCCCTGCTCCAGAGCGGCGCTGTCCTCTTCTGTACACCCTGTCTGAACCCTCGTGTCAGCTTTTGTTCATTGTCTTGTTTTCCCACCATGTCACACAGTGAGGAGCCCACCATCAAAATACTATAATGCTTTGAAAAGAGAACATGGCTTAAATCTCGAATTTTAAATTATTTAAACAAGCTACTGTAAAAGATGGCAGCGCTGAGGAGCACAGGAAGCAGAGGCTGTAATCATAATGTTTTGCACACTTAGGAAATAAGTCTTCCTCCTAGGTATCTGCACGAAGAAATAGATATACATCTTATGACATCTTGGTGAGTAAGTATTATTCTTTATTTTATGTGGATGTAGAAATAATGTTCTGACTGCAGAAAAGATGCAGGTTCTTGGAGTTTCCTAGAAAGCTGTACAACAGCATAAGTGTTGAAAACATGTACGAAGACATTTTCAATCAT
Organism: Pelecanoides urinatrix; assembly: GCA_013400755.1. Classification (NCBI taxonomy): domain Eukaryota; kingdom Metazoa; phylum Chordata; class Aves; order Procellariiformes; family Procellariidae; genus Pelecanoides; species Pelecanoides urinatrix. The sequence goes on from VZTQ01005686.1 coordinate 26,711, forward strand.
ACACGAATCTAGCTTACATCAGAATACAGAAATTCCTAGTTACTAAATTCACTGAATGTCTTTAAAGAATATGAGGCATCAATGTCCATAGTAAAATATGTTTCTTGTTTCCAAATTTTATCCATCACTGCACTGAAATATTGGGATCTTAATTAAAAAATAAAATCCTAAACTTTTAAATACTGGAAGAAGAAAATATTGTTAACCCACCACAAATGAAAACAATACGCAGAATTGAAATTCCAGGTCAATGAGAAGGATAGCAAAACTGAAATATTATTGGTCTGTAATGAACAAAACAGTTACAGGTATATGCAGAAAGCTGGTATTATTATTCAAGCAGTATGTATGGAACACTATCTGTGATAGGTAATTGCCATTGCTTTGTCCATATAATTCCCAAATTCTAACCTACTAGAGATCTTGTACTTCTTAACAAATTTTCAGTTTGCCACTTGAAATATCACATTGAAATGCCAAGCATAATTCCAAGTTTTAAGCATTTTAATGCTTTAATGATTTCTCACCTGATAATGTTTTAGTGTGCCATTAATAAGAAGAGAAGACTGCTTCTCCACCCTCTCTATGATTGCATGAGCAACAGTGTAGTAGGACTGAGACCCTCTAGCACTATATTGCATGCTATATTCATCATCCACATCTTGTTTGGCTGTCCTGGAAAGCAGAAAAAGAACTAAAGTGAATTTCCACAAACAAACAGGTTTTTTGACCACAGCTCACATATGTATATCTAAAGAAATAGTGCAAATCCCCAGCTGTGATGAGTACACCAAAGGGTGCAAGCTACTTTATAAACAGTTCATAATTAATACCAAATGATCATGTTACTTCTCCTGCAGATGTTCATGCCAGAGAAGCTGCTGCAACTCACTGTGATCTAGAGCAAGCCACACTTGGGAAACGCCACTGTAAGAAATCACAATTCCTAATAAAAAACTAGCACCTAAAGAACACTCACTCAATTATTTGCTTTGCATCTTTCTCAGAAACTTCCTCACTGTTAGGATCCAGGAGTATCTTCTCATCTGCTTCTAACCTGCTTGATTCTTCTTCATCATCCTACAGAATACAGAAAAAGAACAGGGGTGGTGGGAAGTGCAACATCTTCCTAAATCATACTTTCAACTGTGTCATGGTTTAATCCCAGCCAGCAACTAAACACCACACAGCTGCTCACTCACCCCCACTCCCTCTGGTACATGCGGGAGAGAATCGGGAGGGCACAAGTAGGAAAACTCACGGGTTGAGATAAAAACAGTTTAATAATGGAAATAAAACAAAGTAGAACAGTAATAATAACAATGATAACAACAACAATAATAGAATATACAAAGCAGATGATGCACAATGCAACTGCTCACCACCTGCCAACCGATGCCCCGCATGTCCCAAACCACAAGAACCCCGCTTTTCCCAGACCACGTCTCCTAATTATATACTGAGCATGACGTCACATGGTATGGAATACCTCACTGGCCAGCTGGATCAGCCACCCTGGTTATGCTCCCCTCCCCAGCTTCCCGTGCACCTGGCAGAGCATGGGAAGCTGAAAAGTCCCCAGTGCAAGCCACTCGAAACAACCAAAACATCAATGAGCCATTAACGTTCCTCTCATACCAAACCCAAAACACAGCACTACCCCAGTTACTGGGAAGAAAGTTAACTCTGTCCCAGCCAGAACTCAGACAAACTGGCATTCGCATATTGGTAGTTTTCATTGGTCAATGCTTTACGAAGAAACCTTAATCACAAAGTTCAACTTACACCTATTCTGCAACAGAACTGCACTGCAGCATAACAAGAAGATAATTTTTGACATACATTAACTAACAGAAAGTCATGATACTTTGAAATAAAAAAGTATTTTCCCCTTTAATGATTTTACTTTTAAAAGCCTTACTCTGTCTACCATGTTTATGGGGAGGATTCCAATACCATGTATATGTTTGTATCATATTCCAGATGTGTGACAATTTAATAAAGCTTTAAAAACTGCCAAGAACTGCTGTTTTAGGCTTCTAGTTTCTTAACTTTTTAAAAACAGACCACATTTCTACTCTTTTAAAAAGAAACTTAATCTGTCTTCTGGCTACGGTTGCAACAGATAACCAACAACTTAAAATCTCACCAACAAAGGTGAACAAATCACTGCTCTGAGTTCTGCAAGGGTATTTGCCTAAGCTCTAAACAACACTGCTGCTAAAGAGTCTGTGCTAAAAATGTGGGCACATGTCTTTTAACATTCCTTCTAGAATCTGACAGGTATCAGGCCCTCCCCTCCTATCTTAATATTGAGAGTCTTATAGAATTACCTTAGCAGTAATTAGTCCTACGAAGGCATGTACCTTAATATCATACAGTCCAGTCAGTTTCAGTGGTCATTTGGTCTAGTATTGTGAAGACTGCTAGACTTAGGAGATCTGAATTCTATACCTAGTTCTGCTACTAGCCTGTGGATTGAACACAGTCCTTCTGTAATCCTCAGTTTTCCTCTCCTTTAGAAAGCACTTGTCTGAAAGATGTTACGCAAGTATCGGTATTGATTATTCGTAGTATCTAATATTATGACCCTGCAGGGTTGGGATCTTTGTTAATCTTAAGATTCTTTTTAGAATTTTTGTAATAATAGTATTTAAATCACCATTAAAGTACTGAATCAAATGAGCCTACCCTGAACAGTCTAAACTTAAATCCCTGACATAATCCCTTACTTTTTAATAAACATAATATATAAATAATAACTGTGTTATTCAAAACTGCCAATAAAACCTCCACTGCATAAACATTAAAGATGTTAACTTTGTTCAACACAAAGCCACAATACAGCCTTTTCTGACATATGTTTTAAAATAGGAACCTGCTTATATTCTCTGTTTCATAGTTACTAATAGTCAGAGTAAAATATTTACTTTTCCTAACCCTGATTACCAGTTAGGCATTTACAGCATATATAAAGGGCAACTGTTATGAATTGAAACGAATTACAAAACCAGTTACTTTTCCTGTTTGTATTATTCTTAAGACACCTACACATCTGCTACCACTTTCCCTTCCTTTCTTATGAAACAGAGGAAAACATCACAAGGAATAAGTACTTTTTTTTTACTGCATTACATGTCACAGTATTTTTTTTAAAGACACATACCTCCTCTTCATATTCAGAGCCACTTTCATCTTCACTGTCTGACCTGGGAGCAACTTCATAGCTGTACAAAGACGACAGAAAGATTATGAGTTACAGATAACAACAGGAAGGATTAGGCTCAATATACCTCCTACTCAGCTTACACATAATAAATTAAAAGAAGAATAGAACAGGTAAAAAAGAAAAAAGAACAACTATGAGAAGCCCATGAAAAATATCAATGCAAACAGAAAAAGCAACCTACCTGTATGCTAATTACTTACCCGGGGTTCATTTCCAGCCAAGCATCCAGCTGACTTGCTTTTGGTGCTTCTGGTCCAAGAAGAACTTTGCCTGTTTCAGTGTGAGTCACTTTGACTGGAAGGTCACTCATCTGACTGCTCTCATCTATGGGCTAAAAATTCAAATGAAATGTTATACCGTAAGGCAACTGAATTTCATGCTTGTCATACATAATAAAAAGATCTAATAGCACCTTCAAAATTCCAGATCTGAACAAGCAGTGAAATTTTGTTAGTAGAAGCCACACCTTCCCACATGGCTATCAAGCAAACACTGAGTCACAGTATGTCTGTGTGTAACAAATTCTGTGTGACATCCACAAATATATCACAGGATTCCAAATAAATTAACAAGAGCAGCATGGAACAGAATACACTGTTGGCTTCCATGAACCAAGACACAAGGCATGTATGCTTACAGACATTTAATCCTATTATTTATACCAATGGACACCTGTAACAAACATACATTGACCTTATGGCCTTTTCTCTTACATGGAGAAACAAGGACAACAATTTAGCTAACTTTTTAAGTAAAGAAGGCCTAGTTTAAAGATTCACTGTCCTGACTTCTTCAATTAAGCTGGTAAAGCACCTGCAATACTCAAACCTTTTACTTATTCTGGTGCTCTAACAAAAACAAAAGAGAGTAATTACTTTTTCTGTTATTTCTTTGCCCTGTTTAATCACAGATTTTCTACTTTAAAAACTTCTTGCCTACTACTGCTGCTTCTACTGAAGAATCTTTTCCTAACATATATATGAAAAAGAAAAAATAATTCTGAACAGTTATATAACAGTTATAAACAGTTATGACTGAGTATAAAACTTATTCTATTTCCATAAATACTGAAGTTACAGGAATGTTATGTGCATTTTCCTTGTGCAACCTTAACTATATTAAAGGATTTTGCCATAACTCTTTACCTACATCAGCAAAAATATCACTTGCAAGTATAAAAAACACCGAAAGTAAAACAGTAATACAATTCTGAAGTCTTTATATAAAAATAAAATGGAACAGAAAAATGGTATCAACAGAATAGCTCTTAATGAGGCAGTATATGCTCTGCTACTGAATAAAAAACATTATTCAAAAAATGACACAGAAAAATTACTCATTTCCAATAGCTTCTGAGGAGGAAGAACTTTCAGATGTCTTAAGCCATCATAATACTATAGTCTGTCCTGTGTCTGAAAGGTAATTACATACAATGTCAACAATATATTTTACAAAAATGAGAAGCTAGAATATATTGTGTTTACAACCTCACTTTAGAAAGTAAACTATGTCTACACATGGATTGCCACAAAATCATTTACCTTTAAACACATAACAAAACTGAGAGGGATTCTTCAGTATACTCAGTGATAGATTCAACATATTTTTCTTTTAGTCTTAAATTTTCTGAAGAGAAACAGGCTAGCATAAATGTTAATCTAGATAATTTTTATTCCTGCTTATAAACAACAGCTCTTCTTAGAACATTTGTAGTCATGATTTTTTTTTTAAGTTATAGCAATGGCACACAGAACAATCACTGGAAAAGTTTAAAAAACAACCAAAACACAGAAAAACCACCTTGTAAAACACATACCTCTCCATCAGGACCAAGACCAGATGCCATTCCTTCTGCGTTTTCTTCAGCCTTCTACAACAAATGAAGAAGTGAAAAATATCATGGTCAGATTACAAGTATAGAGAGAATACCTCATACAATGTAAGCATTTTGGACCATGAATATGTTTCACTCTATTTCTGGATAACCTGGGGTGCATGTAATTTAAGGTATGGGTGGATATAGGTAGACATAGGCACAGAGTTACTACCACACACACAAATCATTTACTAGTATGAACAGGGTGACTACAACACCTCTAGTCACTGTAATAAATCTGCATCTAAAAAGTGGCTGGCCTACTGAATTTCTGGTCCAGACCTAGAGCTCAGTTGCTTACAGCCTGTGCTAATACAAATAAGATAGTAATTAATTTTCATGTGATTTACTATTAACTTCCTCTAAAGTGCTTTAATCTCAGTTTCGGAGTGTCACCAGGCATCACAGATTGTATATTTGTGCAGGCACTTTTGTTTTGGGTATGTACACTATTTTTTTTTCTTCTGACAACTAACTAGAAGGGGTATTTTGGGAGTTCTTTGCACTATATCTCAACTAAGTCTATACCACAATTACTCAAATTACAAACAAAAAGAACCCCGGAGTTCTTAGCTGGAGTAAGCTAGATTTTTCTTCTCCCCAGGCACCACTCCGAGAAATAAGCAGTATCTTTGTCAAAGCCTGTCATCAATTACCCTACTTAAAAATGTCAGGATAGTGTGAGAAAATGGAAGACATAGTTTGCTTCTAAATTGGAACGTTCCTAAACCATTCTGACATGAGCAAGAAAGGACAGAATATAGCTTCTGCTCCTGTCACAGTTCTGGGTTTGTAGTACCACAGCACAGTTTTATTTTGGTTACCAAGGTAAACAGATCAGACTAACAACAAGAACAGATCTCTTAAATTGTGTTTTATAGATAAACAACTTCCAAGTATCATTAATGTGTGTGATAAATTTAGATAATCCAGTTGTTTCTTTTTTTTAAGAAGCATACTTAAGGACAGCTGCACTTCCGAATATTGAGATGATCCCCAATATCTGCTTCAGATCAAGCCTTGAGCCCTTGTCTTTGCCATTAAAGTCCATCTTCCAAGGCATGAACTTCAAGTGAACAGGCAGCAGCAGACATGAGTAAATTCTACATTTTAAAAAAGTTTATTCTTGTTTCTTTTATATAGCCTTCATAATTCAGGACACATGTCTAATTATCTTTGTTAACTACCCTTTCACTAGCATTACCAAAAATGGAAATCTGGCTAAGCTTAATTCCAGTCTGAAACCTTTAAACTATTTATGAAGTATAATATCCTTTAATATACAAAAAATAACCTGAAGGAGAGGCTTATAAATATGTCACTGGGCTACACAAATGTCATTGGTCCTACTCAATGCAACAATAGCTGATGCTCAGTAAGAACAGCATGATCTTGAAGGCTGCCTGCTTCAGCATTCCTGGGCAGCAGGCATGTCTGCTGACAAAGAAAGGAACTGTACCGGAATTGAAGAGTTTAAACAAACACGGGGGCAGGATAAGTTACGATAGCACGTATCTGGCCTTGGCTGAACAAGCTACATTGACTGACGATATTTTTTCCCTTGATGAACAAGGGGAGGGGTCCATTCTTTTGCACATGAGGCTGCTCTCTAATATATAAAGATTGTTATAGCTTAGCTAAAGTCAATGGAAAGAACCTTGCAACTCAAACACAGGACCACAAATAAGCAGTAAGCATCAGTGCTGTTCACTGTGCAAAGATCACATCCTGCTGTGAGAGCAGAAACATTTACAACCTATAGTTAAACATTATTTGGAAAGCAGAAACATATGTTACAAAGGAGATAAATGTAAACAATGACAGATATCTCACACTTGTATTTTGGGCTATGCAAAGATGTCTTTAATCTTGACAATTTAATCCTTGACAAGGAAATACCAATTTCATAAAAGTAGGAAGCTACATTTTCTTCATTCTCCATACAATGACAGGAAAAACTCCCACAGATAAAGGTGAAAGGTTGCACAGCAAGTTAAACTGGCCTATCAGATAAAAATTTCACCTGGAGTATTTTGGTTTTTTTAATCCATGACTGCAGTGAGGATGTGGGACATAAGCTGGACAGGAGGCTGGAGACAGAAGACGCAAATCCAGGAATGTAAAAAAAGTAAAGAAAGAGAATCTACCATAAAGATTCTCCAAACTGTATTCCAGAGAAAAAATGGACTAATCTGAAATTTTATTCTCATAAGAATATACAGTTCACTTGGATATTATATAATGTAAGCCTGGCAAAGACAAGAAGTACTTCCTCACCACCTACTTCCTCCTTGCCATTTCTAAGAGAAAATCCTAAGAACTCTCTTATTTCTCTGTAAGTACAAAACATTTAACTATAGATGTTAGTAGTTTAAACTGTGTTTAACATGGATTACAAAGTATTAAAAGCGTATGACTCGGAAAAAGAGTGTCCACTAACTTCAATGAGTGATGCAACCATGCAACAACAAATTCATAGAATTATAAATTAAAACAAAGGGTAATATTTGTGTGCACTCCTGTATTCATGACTGATGAGCAAAAGCTTGCTGGAAAAAACTTAATTACAAACAAAAAGCTGCAGATGATCAAGACAGAGCTGAGATTTTTTTCTGCTAGTCTTCCTTTAGGTTTTAGGCTGGGATACTTATAAGCAGTGAATATTTATGGGGCATATTTCCTTTTTACTTCAGCAACAGAAAATTATGTCTTTATTGACATGGCCAGAAGATACTCTGTTCCTCATACATACTTCAGCTAAACTGACATAGAAATAGAACTGTATTGCAGATGTGGATTGTTGAAGGAATTAATATTTTTCATTACAGAAGTGCATTTACTCCACAGGCTACCTCATTAAGGATTATCTCTACTGTAATTCCATACATTAAATCAGGTCTGGTAATACAGGTCAAGAACCCCGTTTAAGTTACATCTTAACTTTGTAGGTGGGGCATTGTACCTATGTTAGGACAAAAAGTACAGAGGTTTTGGAGAGGGACAGAAGAAAACATGGAGCATTTTTTAGGCCATTCATCTCCAAAACTAGTAATTTTTATATGCTGGTATTTATTAGTATATTTAGAGTGCTGGCTGTAAACCATGTAAATATGATGTTTATATTTGTATCAGTAACTAGTAGCAAACCAGGCATGGAAACGGATTATAAAAATCCTCTTATCCATCCTGCAAGAGATGAAGGGTACTCAGAGGTCACAAAAATGACAAATCACTACTTAATGATTACTTCACACACAGAATTATTTTTTCAAAAATAGCACTGTTCAGTTTCCACAAGTAGTCTCTCACAGGGTAAAATATTTCATACAAAGCAAGGTAATTTTGAAAAGCTTCAATTAAATGTTAAGAACACACAGTGAAGAATACTAGTGGCAGAATACCTGTTTATTATAAAAAACCTACCCAAGTCCCTTCTCTCTAATCATTTCCAATGGTCCTACAAAACTGCACTGAGGCAAGTGTAGAATGTGGAGGTCTAAAAAAGTTACCCTGTATGAAACGGCTACACCAGACTTTTCCCATCTTCTTCATACAATGTATTTTGGATCCACTGGATCCTTTTTGGGTACTTTAATCCTAATTTACATATCTGGCTCAATTTTGCCTGTAGAAAGTTTATCATCAAATGAATGTTAACAGCCCACAATTTTCTAATCCTGCCTCCTTCTTACCTTCTTTGGAACTAATGATAGCAAATTTCCTATATATTTCAGTAGAGATGAGTCCCCTCAATGTTAAGAATCTGGTAGTGTAGATGATTTTAGATACTCTGGTATGTGTATGACAATTGGGCATCACTACATTTACCAACATTAAAATTGGATTTGAAGAAGAGATGGCCTAAAAATACCAGCTGTTAACTACTTGCCTTCTTTCTTCTCCTTCTCTTCTTCTTCTCTTTGGCTGCTTGTGCCTGTTTATGCTCCCATACCAGGTTAGTCAAGTTAGCCACATACTCATCTGTCTGCTGCAATAGGTAGGCCAGGCGTCTATCTTTCTTTTGGTCAATCAGCTTACGGTACCCTTCTTCATCTTCAGCNCTGGGGGCCCCAGAGCTGGACGCACTACTCCAGGTGGGTCTCACTAGAGCAGAGTAGAGGGGGAGAATCACCTCCCTTGACCTGCTGGCCATGCTTCTTTTGATGCAGCCCAGGATGAGATTGGCTTTCTGGGCTGTGAGCACACATTATGGGCTCATGTCCAGCTTTTCATACACTAACACCCCTAAGTTCTTCTCTGCAAGGCTGCAGAGGGTCATACTCTATCTGGAGACAGTTAGAATAGGGATACCACAGGGGTCTATCCTGGGGCATGTTGTGTTTAACATCTCTGTCAGTGACCCAGAAGAAGGGATGGAAGGCACTCTAGTCAAGTTTGCAGATAACACGAAACTGGGGAATACCAGTCAATACACTCAAGGGCTGGGCTGCACTTCAGAAGGACCTGAACAGGCAGAGAAGTTGTGCCATTTCTGACCTCAAAGATTTTCAAGACATGACTGAAAAAAGCCTTGAGCAACCTGCTTTGAACTCGATGTTGAGACTGCTTTGGGAAGGTGTTGGACTAGAGAGGTCCCTGTCAGCTCGAGTGACTCTGGGATTCAGGCACTCTGTGATTCTAAATATCACCTACATTCATGGACTAATGACTGGAAAATCTACAGCAGTTATGACAGGTAAGAGGGGGGAGGAAAATTACTTAATGGCACATCAGATTACGATGTCCCAAACCAGAGATGATTGGTAAGTCTCCTACAGAAATGATTTTTAAAAGACATGAAGTGCAGGTAGCCCATACCCAGAGGAAGAACATGCAAGCTGGATGCAAACTTGCGTTTAGTCCTTTTTCCAGTATGAATACAAATCTTTTTCCTTTAGGTGTTAAAAGAACATTTTCTTTTGTGCAGATCATCTACCATCTTTCTACTCTGGTTATTTCATCTTTCATACAGGTCACTATCAGAGACAGGATTCACCACGTAAGCTGTATCTCTGAGTCATTCTGGTAACTTCTGCACGCTTACAGCACTGCGTAAGTGTGTTGTTAAGGGTAAGACATACCAGGAAATATTATTTTCATGTGCTGTGAGATATAATGCAGCATTTGAGCATGTCAGAAAAATACAAGGAAAGCAGCAGAGGCGCCTTTGTCAATGTTAGCTAAAACAAGTAAAGGAAGTATACAATGCCTTATAAAAACCAAACACAAGTAGGAAATTATTTTAAGGATGATTACTAAAAGAGCACTCTGGGAGATACAGAAGATCTCCTGCCTTTCTAGAGAGACACCAGAACTGCAGAAGTTGTAATGTTCAGAACAGCTGTAATGTTCAAATTGAGCTTGTAAAATTGCATGTAAAATTCAGTTGTAATGTTCAAACGATCAGAACTACAACACTCAAACCCCAAGTTTTTAGAATTTACTATTATTATTATTATTGTTGTTGTTACTATTGTTACTGAATTCACAGTCATTGTAATCTAGCCAAGGTACTTCCTTTATACATTCAAGCTTGTCTTGACAGTATCTTTTTAAATCATACCAATGCCTATTCCCACATGTGATATATACTAGTATTAACGAGCTGTGACACAGTCACCATTTCTATTCATAGCCAATGAAGGACAATCTGTGGAATGAATTCAACGTTCCTGAAAAGATACATGAAGAGTTTTAGAGACAGCACATTTTCCTAGACCACACCTGCATCTGAGAGAAGAAGATGTTTGTAAAAACCCCTAGTACATATCTGCAAATTCAAAATTTATCACAACTGGACTAAAACTAAACAGACAAAATAACCCCACTAACATAACACACACTTTCCTTTTGCAGAAGGATTTAATTGAGCAGTAGGGGCAATGACTTCTGAGTGCAAAGCCCCAAACGGAAAATTCCTGTGAAGTGCTGTATCTATAGTAAGAGTTTAACCACAGCCTTGGTGAAGGAGTCTGATATTCTGGAAGCACTGGTATCCTGTGCCATTTCAAGACATTCAAATCTACTTTGTATTTTTCAGCAATGGACATCTTTATTATTTACTGTACTACATGTTAGACTGACATAAGCTCAACCTCACGATGAACAAAAATATTTCTAAAATATCAAGATTACCTTTTTTTTAGTCAGCTCTTTTTCTCTAACAATTAATATTTTTATGAGCCTGGTTAGATAGACTGCTGGCAATGATCTCCAACTATAAAAAAGCTCTATAACGCTGATTACTATGTAATTTTAAGAAATGCTCTAGGGCCTAAACATCTGTTACTTTTTTACGAAAGTCCTTCATTTACATTTTACATGCAGTTTTATTTCTAAGTTTTTATAATTTTTATATTTAATTATTTCTACATTTAATTTTGTGATATTTTAAAACCAAACTGTTCAGTCCTTATTCATGGTGGGAAAAAATTCTGGACAGGGACTAGAGTTTTGCGTTACATCTGCACCCATATTAGATACTTACTGTTTTTTACCAGCATGTTTCAAAGTAAGTATGTCAATTCCCATTCAATTCTATGTTGGTAAAGTGTTAATAAAGAGCTAACCAATGTCTTGAAGAAATTTTTCCAACCCTAGCTGCTAACATACTTGTACATATGCATTGATCTGTCTACAATTTAAAATCCAGAATTATTTTAACTCCCAAAATGCAGGCAGCCCACTGACTGGTTCCACGGCATTCTGAAAAGACATGATTATATGCAAACCCATTCTACTCTGTCCTAAGAACAATACAACTGGTATTGTACAGGTGCAAGGAGGGAAGAAGTATGAAATAGCAAGGAGTGTGGTCCTGGAGCATTAATGGGTAGAACTGACTGGTATTAATCCTCAAGATACATGCCTCACTGCTATTGGTTATGTATTTTCACACGTGGAATCAGCTTTATGTAAGAGCTGTGGAGTAATGCCATGAACAAGTTAATCATATGGAATCTTCAAAACTAGAAACCTAGAAATAAAACACAGCCCAGTATTTATATAATGGACCGATACCCCTGCAATTATGTAACAGTGTTAGTATACAAAGTCAATGAGATCAAGTGATGTTATACAGAAGTGGCTGTGCTGTTTTCATGCTTGTAGAAAAAACGATTATTCTTATCAAAAACCTTAAAAAAAGAAGTAAATATAGGTTAAAATGAAGTGTCACATTCACTACCATCATCAGAAACACACATAATCAAACTGCAGCAGTTTTAGACTTCTACTTTTGCATTACAGAGGCTTTATTCTTCAAACGAAATACATGGGTGTGGCTAAGACTGTACATGAAATATTAAAAGGATACAGTATATAAATTTAGCTAAAATAACCATATTCCTTCCTCTACTCCTTACCATTAGTCTCCTCATTCTTTCTTTCTCAATTCTCTCAGTTTCTTTTTTCTGCTCACGCTCAGTGTTGGCATGCCAAGTTGCCACAGCTTTAGAAAGTTTCTGAATTTTCCCAGCTACTGACCGGTGGTACTCCTTAAAATCTTTAGCATGCTGCAATATGCTATTCAGGTATTCCTAGAAAGAGAAAGAAGTTAGTGCAGACACTTGGACAAAGCACAGGATTTGAAATCAGGAGTACAGAAGTTCTAATCTTATTGTTTCCCAATAGCTTATCACATGATTTGGAGTTTTTTTATCTTAGAAACTCCAAAGGTAAATAAAGTATGTCATAGAGAAAACCCACACAGAAAAGCAAGGTGCATGTCTGTCATGGGGCAAACAGCTAATAAGTTAAAATACCTGATGCTTCTGCCTACGCTTCCTCTCCTGTTCTATCTTCTGCTGTTTCTCAAGCTTTTCTGTCATACGGGCCTCCCTCAAAGTCTGGCGTTTGCTTCGTTTGTAGGCTTTGGAGTTCAGCGCTGTCTCCAGTGTTGTGTCACGACGCATGCAGGCTACTACCTCTTGTCTTAGCTACCAGTGGGAAAAAAGAAACACTTCAAAAAAAAATACATGGAGGAACAACTTTAAACACTGGTATGTTTAAAGTAACGGTCCAGAAGATGTCCCAGCCTCCTCTTCCCTTTCCATTACAGTTCTGAAAAGATCCAGCATCTATACAGTTGCAGTAGCTATGTCTGTCTCTGTAAACAAATCTTAAGTCTCCACAGGACGGCCAAAAGTGTTAATCTCTCTTAATCACCATTTCTTCCTTCTTTACAAGATGCTGCAAATGACTGTCCTGCTGCAGTGAAAGGGGTTACCCAAGATTTACACCATCAAAGTAAAACATGAATGAACAACATAGATAACATACTTTCTAGAGCTGGACCTGAGCATAGCTGACAACTCGTTTCATTGCCAGCTGCACAGCAGACAGCAGGGAGAGATAAATGTTAAGGGCTTGGAGCAGTATTGCCACAGTCCCAGCAGCAAGGAAAGCCTGTTGCTTTTCATCTGACCTCTGACAAAACTTCATTACAAAGGAGTGCCAAGGGTAGAGGGAAGAAAGACTTGGACATCATCGTACAACTACTGCCAAGGTTTCTGTCAGGAAGTATTTTTGCTTGACCTGCCAAATCACATCTTTGTTCTTCCACACTAGCTGGAAAAGCCAATGGCAAGATGCCTGCAGGAGTGTGATTCCTTTTCTGAAATTCATTTGCTGACACATGCACTCAACATCCAACTCATACCTTAGGTATGATCTTGTTACGCTTAATTTTCAAACTCTGTGCCACAGTGGAAATCCTGAAAACAGATCACAGAGAAATACCACACACCCCACCAACATACAGCTCTTCCTAAAACAAGGGGACCCATGACAAATATGAGCTATGTCCAAAAAGAGGTGTCTATTGGGATTTGTGTTGAAAATTGGTTTGCAGCCTGTCCAGCTCTTGTTTTGTCTTTGTGCCAATGCCACGTTCATTACGAAAGACAGTTCCATGGTTACACTTTAGACTGGAAGATAAAGCAGGAAGCGAAAAGAACACTTGCACATTTTTATTATCAAAACAAAATAAAATCTAAGTTAAACATTTCTGTGACTTGCTTATCGGTCAAGTTTGCTCTCATGCAAAATCTCCTGCTTAGGTTCAGTGCTGCTGCAAAATCTCTTCCCATTTTACTCTTTGCCACATGAACACATTTGGCTGTGACCCCTACGAGAATATTCCCAAAGCAAAAGACATTACCTGGCGCTGGAAATTCAGTAACCTAAGTGCCTTCAACTCCACTGTAGCTTTGGTTCGCAGATCAGGGGGAAGAGAACCTGGCAAGTTCTCCAGTTCCTGGATTCTGTGAGCAATTCGAGCCTGAAGCCTAAGTAAATAGAAAATTGGATAAGACACCAGGAGAAATCTGTAAGTGGTATCAAAATTATACAGTAAAAATAAGCAATTTATCTCAGGCATTTATTTGGCTTTTACTAATTGTTTCTGACCTAACAGGCTTTTGCATAGGTGATATTAGGTATCCTTTACCACTTTGACAATAAATTGTCAAATAATGAAAATACCCCCCGGCCCTTCTTTTAATTTTGACTAAAAATATATGCATGAAAAGAAACTTGGGAATTTTATTTTACTCATACTATACAGCATTCTGTTTTCAAGCTTCTTTGATGGATATTGTTTTATGCACAGTGTAGTCAGTGATGACACACACAGAACCTTCCTTAATATCTGGAATTCTACTTGCTTATTTTACTGACAAATTAAAAGTTCATTAGTAAAGTATTCACACTTACATAGCTGTTACACTGTAAATCAGATTCTATTTCACTCTTCCTTTACAAGCTCCTTTTGCATTCATTTGCAAATTCAAGAGAGAGAGAAAGAGAGAATAATGGACAAGCCAGACAGAACTTGTTTTTTTCTTTTTTTTTACATNCTCTGCCCAAAATCAAAAACCTAAAGGCCCAGGAACAAGAAGGTATCTCTTCTCCCTGTACTGTACAGGACTTACAAAATTTCCCCTTTCTTTACTGAGCACAAAACATCAGATCACATTAGGAAAAGGTGTCTGCTGCTGTTTGGAACTGCTGTGAAGGGAGAAAGAAAACACTTTCTATAGGGCTTCTTTGCACACAGCGATCGTTCTTCCCCTGCCCTTTTGCCCCCTCATCACTCCACAGTATTAGCACAGTGACATAAACTCTCATACACTCCACATGTCAGCCTCAGAGCTGGAAAGTAGATCACACATCAGGCAAAATGGCTGCACCTGATATATGGAGCCATAACAAATCAAAATACTAGTATCTCAGAGTAACTGCATGCATCATGACTTATGTAAAATCCGAAGAGCAACTGGAATCACTTGTACAGTTGCAGACAATATCTATTCTGTAATAGCACTCCCTCCTAAAACTCCTAAACTTCCTAAACTATGTATTTTTTTATATTACCAAAAGACTTCTGAAGTTCCTGGAACAACAGAAAGGAGGTAATGTTGCATTACTGCAGAAGACTAACTTAGTATCCTCAAGAGAGCAAAACATTGGAAGCAGAATGAAGGTCAATTAAGTTTTTCATACTAACTGGCAAGTAAATCAAGAAAGGTTACTTCCTAATAAGAGAAAGTTCCATTAAAATCTACAGATATTTGTCCAGGCCCAGAGAAGTTCATGATTCCCATAGGAAAATTATTCATATGGAAAATGACATTAGCATATTTTATTCTTTCAAGTGTGTGTACTACACTAAAGAAAGTCCACATTTTGTACAACTTCACCTGTCACTGGGCATTCCAGTTATTAAGAAGAGATTTTAGTGCACCTAAGGATGCAAAAATCATGAGAATTAAGTGTTTTCTTGGAGATTAGAGGTACTATTGTACATCCATACAAAAAAGCAGCCAAGATGTACAAAAAGAATACCGTTCTAAATCACTGATGGGTGCTTTGCCTGTTGCTTATTCCCACATGGATGTACTCATGCATCACAACTATGATTTATTACTCTTATTTCACTCCCCAGCAGCAATACTTCTCCTGAAACCATCACCTACAAAACAGTTCTGGCCAAATCCCAGTTTCACTGACTTTGATGAACCTTTAGGGGAGAAGTCACAATCTTTCCAAACTTCTCTTTTGAGCTGTGATCTTAGTAAGGCAGCTCAATACTGAACATATTTTCAATTTTTTTTTTCCTTTTTGTTAGTATTGAGTGTTCCTTCNTGGACAAGCCAGACAGAACTTGTTTTTTTCT
The DNA here is from genome assembly GCA_013400755.1 of Pelecanoides urinatrix. Classification (NCBI taxonomy): domain Eukaryota; kingdom Metazoa; phylum Chordata; class Aves; order Procellariiformes; family Procellariidae; genus Pelecanoides; species Pelecanoides urinatrix. The sequence goes on from VZTQ01005686.1 coordinate 42,992, forward strand.
TTTTTTTTACATTGAAAACCAAGGTCACAGAGCCAATAGTTACACAGTTTTTGTGTTTTTATTTACAAGTAAGTACTTCCGTGAACTGCAAATTTTGCCAAGGCACTAAAATAACAGACCCCAAAATTTTAAGTTATCCAAAAGTTGCATCTAAGTTCGACTGAATCAGTGCCCTCAACTTCCCACATGCTTTAGGGGGTAAAAAACCAACCAACCAAAAAAAACAACAACACCCCCCCCACCCCCCCAACCAAAACCANACAAATCAAAATACTAGTATCTCAGAGTAACTGCATGCATCATGACTTATGTAAAATCCGAAGAGCAACTGGAATCACTTGTACAGTTGCAGACAATATCTATTCTGTAATAGCACTCCCTCCTAAAACTCCTAAACTTCCTAAACTATGTATTTTTTTATATTACCAAAAGACTTCTGAAGTTCCTGGAACAACAGAAAGGAGGTAATGTTGCATTACTGCAGAAGACTAACTTAGTATCCTCAAGAGAGCAAAACATTGGAAGCAGAATGAAGGTCAATTAAGTTTTTCATACTAACTGGCAAGTAAATCAAGAAAGGTTACTTCCTAATAAGAGAAAGTTCCATTAAAATCTACAGATATTTGTCCAGGCCCAGAGAAGTTCATGATTCCCATAGGAAAATTATTCATATGGAAAATGACATTAGCATATTTTATTCTTTCAAGTGTGTGTACTACACTAAAGAAAGTCCACATTTTGTACAACTTCACCTGTCACTGGGCATTCCAGTTATTAAGAAGAGATTTTAGTGCACCTAAGGATGCAAAAATCATGAGAATTAAGTGTTTTCTTGGAGATTAGAGGTACTATTGTACATCCATACAAAAAAGCAGCCAAGATGTACAAAAAGAATACCGTTCTAAATCACTGATGGGTGCTTTGCCTGTTGCTTATTCCCACATGGATGTACTCATGCATCACAACTATGATTTATTACTCTTATTTCACTCCCCAGCAGCAATACTTCTCCTGAAACCATCACCTACAAAACAGTTCTGGCCAAATCCCAGTTTCACTGACTTTGATGAACCTTTAGGGGAGAAGTCACAATCTTTCCAAACTTCTCTTTTGAGCTGTGATCTTAGTAAGGCAGCTCAATACTGAACATATTTTCAATTTTTTTTTTCCTTTTTGTTAGTATTGAGTGTTCCTTCTTGTACTCTACAAGAGGATGAGCACAAAAAGTTAATCCAGGTTCTTCCTAACATAGTTTATGGTTTTAGATAACTAAATGGATGAGTCACTTTGCAAACAAACATGAAGTAAAATGTTCACTTATTAGTTCTGCCAGAATTGGCTTGTTACTTTAACTCCAGGTATGAAATAAGTGAAAGTGCCTGCTGATGTAAAAGTTTACACAGTAGAAATTCAAGTAATAGCCAAAGTTGGGCTGAGGTTTGTATTTCTGTCATCTAAATTACTAATAAAAATCCAAATATACAACCTTCTTGAGATATGACTAAACATAATGCAAGCTTATAGAGTGTGTTTATTATGTCCAATCATCACACTAAACAGTCCACCCCTATATAAAAGACTCTTCACACTGCTAATCATTTTCTTGTTTTTTCTTGACTTGGGTTTATAAAAAGGCTGATCAGAAATAAACACACATGAAATTTTATCATTAAATTATAAGGCAGGTTAGTATTTCCAGGAACACTTTTCCTCTAATTTTTTTCCTCCATATGTTCAAATGACTGCAAAAACAGAGGTCTGCACTAAGCTATAAACAATGACACTTCTATGCTTTTGTGGGTGATTACCCTCCTTTTATGATCCAACCAGAGGGAAGGAATAGGAAAAAAAAAATCAGCATTTCTAAGTCAGTACAGATACTACCTCAGAAAACTCTCACCGAAATGCAGGTCCATTGTCTATTAAAATAAAGCCCTGGTCAAAAAAGTTCAAATACTAATGAAAATCTGCAGCACACATACGGAAGAATAAAGAAAGATGGCAGCCAGATGGGTTACATATAAAACAAAAAAAAGGAACATATTTTGAAGTTTTATTTCAGACTTTCCTAGAAGTACTAATTATATTGTCTAGGGTACTAACAGTAGTAGTAATAGCGGTAGTATTTTCTTGAGCAGTCAGTAGGATTTTTAAAAGAATTTCATGACAGACATCCCAACTCAAGTGAATGCAACAACTACTCGAGGTGTTTCTCAGCACAGCCATCTTCTAGTTTTTAAAGAGAGTGACTGCAGTTTGTTGGACTATTGCTATCTTCACGGAAAAATACTACTAGCTATTAGGTAAACAGAATCCAAAGAAAAAAGTTTCCTAGATGCTTTTTACAAACACTTGAAGGATATAGTCTCACCATTTAAAGGATATATTTAATTAATCCTTGCAGTTCAGCAATTTATCTTCATCCACGCAGAAAGTGGCTAGTGCATTTACACAGAGATCTCTTTGCAAAACAATGATGCACACCTCTTCCTCATTAACCGGGGTCAACAGCAGAGGTTATGCTTGCACATTCAAACCTGTCTGGCATGGATGCCATGCAGTAAGCCACGAAGATTCATAAGAAGAGACTTTGCAGAAAACAGAAAGAAACCATGGACAATCTACAGGACACTAGCTAGTATATTTTTTTTAATTAGCAATGAGAAATGGAAAAAAGCCCTTCCACATAATAGAACAACTTTAAATTACACACGTTATTAGCTTTAAGAGATCTATTCAGTGACATTAAAAAGCAGCACTGTATTTTGAAGAAAGTGTTAAGGAGAGTTTTATAAAAGCACGGTATGAATTTTTCATTCTGGCCAGATTTCAGGGAACACAACAAGTTTAACAGCTCTCCACACGTTAATAACTTAAACTTCTTAGATATTTAAAATTATTATCAATATAAGTTTCTTTTTATCCACCTTTAGTCAAACAGAGATTAACAACAATTATCGTATAATCTCATCTCAAATCAACATACACTGCAAGTAACTTCTCAGCACAACCATGTGAATTTGACAGCAACATTAACTCTCCATTTTCTTTCTCTTTAATATACACTGGAGCCTTTTCTATAATCAGATCAAGGCTTTTCACAGAGAAAAAGCAGTGTGCTGTTGTTTTGTTAGATTCAAAGCTTCTTCAGATCCCACAGTATGTTAATAGGTGTGTTACTGCTTCACCATCTGTACTGGTCTATTTAACATGTGGTTAATGAACAGGAATGCTACACTGTATTTCTAAGTGCCTATGTGATGAGTTGTTTGGTGAATCAAACTACTTAACTTCCTAGTAACAAGGAAAGGAAAAAAGAATTGCTATCACTGAAAAAAAAAAATTAGATATAATTTTGTAACACCAAAAACTAAAGTATTTCATGTTTACAATATTGTTCTGTAAGACATGCTCCAATACATAAATCATGTACATGATCCATTAAGAAACAGAAATGTGTATGCAGTAGCATGTATTCTCCAAAAGTCTGCCATTACGCACTTGACACGGGTGTATACAACAAAAGAAATGGCCAAACACCTCAGCAATTAACCTTTTATCATGTAGCTCATGAATTAGCACTAAATTACTGTCTCCTCAGCAGCACACTTCACACCTTTAGTCCAGAAACACCATGTTCAAGGTTACTGTCATGATTTAACCCTGCCCAGCAACTAAGCACCACACAGCCGCTCACTCACTTGTCCCGCACCCCCAGTGGGATGGGGGGGGAGAATCAGGAGGGTAAAAGTGAGAAAGAAACTCATGGGTTGAGATAAAACAGTTTAATAATTAATTTTTTTTTTTTTAAATCATAAGGGAAAGAGAGAAAAAAATAACAGAAAGGAGGAAAATAAAACCCAAGAAAGACAAGCAATGCAAATGAAAACAACTGCTCACCGTCAATCGACCGATGCCCAGCTAGTCCCTGAGCAGTGGGCCTCTGCCAACCTTCCCCCCAGTTTTATCACTGAGCATAATGATATCACATGGTATGGAATATCCCTTTGGTCAGCTGGGGTCAGCTGTCTCGGCCGTGTCCCCTCCCAGCTTTTCATGCACCCCCAGCCTACTTGCTGGCAGGGCGGTGTGAGGAACAGAAAAGGCCTTGACTCTGTGTAAGCACTGCTCAGCAGTAATGAAAACATCCCTGTATTATCAACACTGTTTTCAGCACAAATCCAAAACACAGCCCCATACTAGCTACAATGAAGACATTTAACTCTATCCTGGACAAAACTAGTACAGTCACTGAGTAAACCTAATCTGTAATTTTCAAGAATTCCAAACTTAATCAAATTCAAAGCTCATGCTTTCCCACAATAAGGCAGTATAACAAAATTTTACCTTTTGGGTCTACCTATATGTTTGAAATATGAATCCCTAAAATACCTATGTGATAACTCTGTCTCTTCATGAAAATGAGTAATCAAACAGTTTTCTAAGTATTTCAAAGTATAATGCCCCTTTACTAAAAAAGTTAACTAACAAGAGATCTCAAGAGACAACTGTTTCATAAAGCTAACTTCACTGGTTTCAGGATACAAATGTTTATATTGGCTTTCTTCTACTCCCTTTTTATGAAGAAAATGTGAATACATCAAGTTTCTGTACTGAACTTCCCTATACTTAAGCTGTCCAAAGCACAAAAGCTGTTAAACTGCTTTTTTCAAAGCTTTTGTCTGATATTACTTATACAGTTTTAAATAATTAAAAGACTTCCACAGTTCTAAGCATTCTGATACACATAGCAAAATCAAATTCCAGCAGTATTCAACAAACTCATTGTTATTGTAACTGGAAGATGCATCATCAGTCCAAAACAAGCAAATATGCTACGTGCAGTTTCTTTCCTCTGACGGATAATGATCAGGAACATATTTTAGGTGCAGGTCAGGATCCTTCTGCCTGGCAGATTCTCAAGGTCAATTGTTTAATAGCCTTGTTGATGGGAAGAGGGAAGAAGTCTCTTTCTAACTCCACAAGAAATGTCATCCTCTATACTTTGCAATGAATATAATTCACCATCTAATTAGAGCACTCAGAAGGCAACTTTTGAAGGTCATGCTTGCTGGCAACCATTTTTTTGGATCTTGCCTGTGACCTCCTTAATATTCTCTCTGCTCTTTGGTAGTCCAGCCAACTCCATCATCACTAATAAAATTTGGTTTTGCTGTGGCCACTAACTCACCAGCCTTTTGACCTCCACTGTTCTCTTCTAACGTCCCTTTTGTTTCTAATTCTGAAAACTTTCTGCACTGAATTGGTTTCTCTGTAGACTACAAGGACTTCAATTTCCTAGCTTCCAGTGTTTGCAAGTCTGTATCCAAGTAATACACTAGCCCAGCAGAGTCCTTGAGCCTGTTTTAAACTTATCTGGTTTGCAATGATATTGGCAGTATGTTTTACTAGTTCACAATTTGGGACAGAATTAAATCATAGTTTGGTTTGACGTTTCCGTACTTCTCTTTGACGTGGTCTCTCTCTGGAAAGTCAGTTTATACTATTGTCACTACAGTAGTTGATTGCAAGGTATTTCAATCGAGAAAGTGAAAACCAAGAATCTGCATATGCATTTGAATCTTTTTATTGGCCTTTACCTATATTCACGTTCTTGGAGTATTTCAACAGGATCCAATCCTTGTGGCTTCTGGATAGGGCTGATGCGATTCTGCTTTTGCTGCAGCTGAACAATGGGTGAAGGCTGTCCAGGTGGTGGCTGTGGCACAGAGGGCCCAGGCATGGCGGCAGCAGGCTGGGCAGCGGCGGGGGCAGGAGAAGGCCTCCCACTAGGGGGTGGCGCGGGAAGCTTCTGCTGCGCATTGGAGACACTCATATCCGGCGCTTGGCCTGAATCATAAAACGTACTATTCAAAACATGAAATACGGAACACCGGAGGAAAATCAAGATGCCTTCTGAAGACGGAACATGAAGCTAAGGTATAAAATTACCAGAAAAAGCACACTGAGACAGACTACATGCCGTATTTAAAAAAAACATACTAAAACACAAGTATATCATACGTTGTGGGAAGTGGTCCACAGAAAAACAAAACGCATGAAACTTTATGATGAATGCTATTTCTTTTCCCATTCCTGATAACTTTCAATTCTAGTGTTAGAAGAAGTAAAACAGCTGTAGAACTGATTCTGTGCAAGTGTAGCATCTAATTCTGCCTCTTGTTCACTACCCTTGCACCACTTAGAAGAAGGCATCTATATATAATCACAACCTGACAACAAGCACAAGTAAGTCTGCTTTTGGAGCTCTATCAGAGCTAGATAGCGATATTAAAATTTCTACAACTGTACTTAGAAGTACCTGTCATATATAAATAGCCTTTGTTTCACTACGATCTATTAATTGTATTTAAGTATTTCCAATACCAGGAATTCAATTACTGTTTTATCTTACAGCATTCTAATCTTCTTGAAAATTAACACCTCAGTTAACATGAAAATAGTACCTGCCATTTATAGACACTAAGGCTCATAGATTTCAGTATGCCATTATGACAAGTCACCCATGCATTCAGATGTTCAAAAACTGTCACTGACAACAGACATTGCAACAATAAAGATGTCACTTAGTTGTCCGAGTAGTCATAGTAATTTAACGCTACGAAAAACAACTACAAAGTATACCTTCAATCTTGTAATCAACCTTAATTCAAACTCAACATCCTGAAATCTAGATAAAAAGATTCCTTCAGAGATCACCATTTGTCATTTACACATCTGCATCGAACTCCGTAAGGAAAGAAAGAAAGCCCACCAAAAGCCTCTGTGTAGTCTCAGTTTTCAGGGAATCATGCAAATTGAACTGTAAAACAAACACTACCACGAACGACTGAGTAACGAATGAAAAAAAAAATTAAAGAAATAGGCACAATCTTTAAAAATACATCAAATAAAACCTCCAAACAGATACGGCAAGGACAGACAATTTTTTTCTTATAAAAAACACAGTGATGAAAAAAGACAAACAGTAAGCAGCTTATAGATAAACAGGACAGATATGTTATTATGACATACTGGATTATTTAGATAACACAATCCATCTAGCAATTCTGTATGCCTGCCAGCATTTTTTAGTAGCAGCATTTGAGCTAGAAGGCACTGTGCCTGGTAAATTCATACATACAACCTCTCAAGAAACACTTTTCCCCCTCTTTATTATCCTCTTCAATTTATAAGTATTCGTTGGGAATATTCCAAGGAAAGCAATTCTACATCTGATTACATACTAGTATTTCATTTTCTTTTTATGTTGCCCTAAGTGGCTGACTACTGACAGAGAATTTCTTATGACATCAACAACCACCATCACTGTCCCCAGATTTACCCACATGCAACAATATAGCATAACATTTCTACCGTATGAGAAGCCTGTTATTCACAAGCCTGCAATATTGTATTTATTTTTAAATCTCTCTAAAAAACCCACCAAAACTTCAAACAATATATATTACTAGGTATTTCTAATTCTTTTCAGTACAATACTTCTTCCGCTCTACTTTCAAACAATCAAATCAGTCCATAAACCCAAATTTGAATGATTTGGTTTAAAATCATATTAACAAGTGGGGGGAAAAAAGTAACACTGTTCATTAGATCTCAAAGACTACATTGAACTTTCAAAGCAATCCCATTAAAAAAAAAAAACAACAGTCTAATTCTACCACAGTTTGAAAACTTTTGTTTACAGTAGCAAAGACTACAGTTGAAAGACAAGCTTGATGCAATTAAGCATGCTCAGAACATAACTTATTAAGCAGATTTTATGGGTGTCCCTCAGGCAGCTTACATATTTCATTCTGATTGTACAAAGGTGCTTCATGTTCAGGCTGCCTACCAGTTGCAGTAATTTCATGTGGTCAAGTCATTCACGGATGACTAAATTGTTAAGACTCTCCTTAATTGAAGTCCTAGGCACAGAAGATGTTACACTATTTTTCTGCATGCTCTATTACCTTCCCCCTTTTTTTTCCCCTGCATCTTTTCCCCAAACTCTACCCACACTGTGTAACCATAACTCTGTACATGACATAAAATTAGCATTATACTCCACTATACCTTCAGTCCAAGTTTTAGGGGTAACGGCAGATGTATGTCCAGGCATCCCTGGAGCAGGCCCTGCTCCAGTTGCAGCAGCACTCATTGTATGTAACCCAATACCTGCAATTTGACAGAGGAAAGAAACTTGTTAAGAAACAAACCATTTCCAAGCATTCAAAAATCATTCTGCTTTCTAGCATGCTAGTCTATTCAGGCGAATAGTATTTTTCTTCATTTAAGTAGATTTTATTATGAAAAAAATATATGTAATGAAGCATATTAAAATTATGTCTCCTAAAAAAAACTTACTTGGTAGCAAAGCCATATCCACCAAAATGAAGTGACCAGTGAAACTATTAAAATAGTAATAGTTTCATTAATGAAACTATTAATTAATAGTTAATTGATAATTAATTTTAATTAATTAATTACATTTCATTAAATTAATTAATTGATAAAAAGAAAATACTATCATCTTAACTCTCAATTTCTAATGCCAACTCAATAATGGAGGTGTTCAGAAACTAACAGCACAGGGCATTTAATGTAATAGTTTTCTTAGGACCACTTGCTTACTTGCTTACTACACTGTAACGTCTATTATCATTAGGAGAAAAAAATAAGAACATTTTCTTTTCCTTATGTTTTTCATTTCACAGCACACTACGTGTGGTTTGTTTTACTTTCAACAACTTTACTTTCAACTTTCAATGATCAGTCAACTTGCTCCAGATTTTTTTATCTACTTTTCTGCATAGCAACAGGGAACTAAAAATTCAGTCTAAGAAAAACAGTAAAATTGCTATCAGTAAAGTATGACTAACATTCAAAAAATGTCAAGCATAATCAGGATGGACACAGTACTGCACAGTGAAATCACTTTTATTTCAATTTTGACAATATCCAATTAATAATAGATGTGTTTTATGCACTTGCTCGAGCTTAAAGCCAAACATTGCTGTTCACAAAGATGCCAGAATACAGTCCCAAATTATAGCCCTGCACGGCACCCGTTTCTTTATTTTCCACAGGTAGAACTTCAAGAATTACCTGCGCAATGACACAAGGCCTAGATTCACTTACCAGACTGTCTGTTGAAGGCACTGGGAGGCTGCTGCTGCTGAATGCCAGGCAGGGTCCTCTTGCCCTGAACAGCAAGCTGGAGGTTTTCTGGTAAAGGCTGACCTCTAGCTAACATTTTGTATGCTAGAATTTGAGCTCGGAGCTGATGTAGCTGTACAGGACTGAAAGGGGAAGGACCTCTGTTAGGTTGATTCATAACTTGTGGGTCTCCTGGTATGATGGGTCCTGGCTGACTGGGAGTCATTTGGGGTGGAGTTGGACCTCCTCCAGACATTGGACTGGACACATGCTCTGGTGCTCCTAGTGGAGATGGGTGTGGAGACATATAACCTAGAACAGATAAGAGGATCACAAACTTACCTCTCTGGTTAGTCAAATCTAAATTCCACCACATTTCTTTAACAGTAAATAGAGTATGAAAATGTCTTTCTCAAGTCAGAATAGCTGTAGTATTTTCTGCAAGAACAAAAGTGCAACCTGAAGTTCCCTGTGATATCAAGATAGCCTCATGAGCTATTCTTTGAGGAGAACTATGATCATATAGTCCAATAATTCCTAAAAATAACAATTACCCTCACATTTTGAGTAAAACAAACTGAAACATGAAATACAATACAGAAGCATCAGGATGTGGTACTGTTTCACGAGAATGTTGGTCAAGTATTTCATTGTGGAACACATGCAGTGAAGTCTGCCTATTTTACAGCTTAATATTATAAGTTTTTTTGATGCACACACACCACAGAATACCCATTCACTGATACAGGCCCTCTTTGCCAAAACTCACCAACGTACAGAAATAGAAACAGATGGTATTCAATTTCTGTACAATTGCTCTTTAATTTATACAGATTAAAGGTTTGAGCAGATAAAGAATGTTCAATACCTTCTACCATCTGGGTGCTCCAGAACTTGGAACATCAACTACAAGCACAAAAATCTCCTTCTGAAGAAGCTGCTGAAGACTGTGTTAGTCTATGAAGTTCCAGGAGAGCAAGCACAGTTCTGAAGCGAACAGCGCTTGTATCTTACTACAGCACTTGCGAATGCAGTGGCTTTAAGTTTGAATTTTAATTACACTTATTTCCTTGAGCTTCACAATGCATCCATGAAAAGAGATGGCATAGATTTTTGGTGAGATTTCCAAGAATATGTAGCATGTCAGAGAAAAAATATGAAGAACGATCCTTCACAACAGATAGCTAGATTTTAAAGATGTCCACCAAGATTGAAAAAGAGGTAACAGTATCTACCCACTTCACACTGGTATTGTGGAACACAAATAATGCTCTTATCAATTTGAAAAGCCTAAAAAACCTTTAAAAAAAAAATCAATAAATTCATTGATTCACTTCCATATTCTTTAGCAAGCCACGGATCACTGCACTCCAAAGTTCATGATTCTGTGACACCAAATCTACTCTTCCTCCACTCTTCCTGACACTTTAAAGTGAAACTACATCAATTTCATCTATACGTAGTCCAGATCACAGAATCAAGTAATTTTGCCTTCTCTTTAGCTTCACTGTTCTTACTGGCCCTTCAGTAAGGCCAACATATGCAAAGTCTCAAAGTAGTCTCAACTTTTCTGAGATGACAGCAGCTGTAAGTCACTAGAATTTATACAGGTGGATAGATGAGAGTGCTAAAGAATTGAAAGTCCATCAATGCTGAGGTCTGGGGATGAAAATATTCTACAATAAAGTAAAGGTTGTAAACATCTGAGATGAAGGATGAAGAAGAGAGGATTTCAGCTCTTCTAAAAAAGGAAAATTAGGTAGAAGTATAGTAGGGAAAAAATGGTTTTGTGATGGGAAAAGACCAGATAAGACAAGACAGAAACAAACTGAGTGCAATCTTGTAACTAAGGAAGATGTTGACAGGAAAAGAAGACTCTAGTGAGAATAAGGAAAATTACACAGTTCAAGAGAAAAATAGGAAAGTGAGGTAAGGAGTTGAAAGAAAAGGGAGAAAGAAACCTTAAAAAGTTAAAATTACTGAAGTTATTTACTAGGTCAATTTAAAAAATGTTTATACATCCATTGGTAGTGATCAAAGCTATGATAAATAACCGTAAGTTTACTCCACTTATTCATCTCCTTCCACTAACTTACTTCGGCCTCTTAAAGAGGTGAAGGTACAAATCCCTCTTGCTGAGCACACTGCTTTAAAAGAACAATCACTGTGCCACAACAAAAGCAAAATATACAACTGCATTACTGCTTTATACTATAAAATGGGGTTTATTGCAATGTTTATCCATTACTATTACATTTCTAAATATCAGAATTTACTTCAAAGCAACTACTTTGAATTACATTGTTTCAAAACTGCCTTTCAAAGAAAGGTTTCTTTCCCTCCTCAAGTTATACTGTCCAAATTATACATTCCTTAATCACGAATAGATTTCAGACCCAGGATCTTGAAATCCATCTGGACTATAAAAATCTAAAACTGTCGTGTAAGATACTGAGCACTTGCTTTCAGTCCTGACAGTTCCAGCTGCAAGTCTGTGACTACGTTTTGTAGAGATGAGTTTTTAGAAGCAGGCATTTTTTGAGCTTTCTGGATATATATTACTTACACTTTCTCTCTCCCTCAAAGTCCTATGCATTAGGATTCTTGGCAATAGGAAACTAGGCTTGACAAGAGTAAGAATGAAAACAAAATGCCAATAAAATATCTCAGAAAAGAACAAAAGCCTTCCAAACTTCTTGTAAAGGCTCTAAAATATGGCATTTACAGAATGTAAATTTTGTGATGCTATATGGAAACCTTCCTTCTTAAGTTTGAAAATTTTCAGAAGGTTTAGCAGTGTGACACACATACACGCAGTCACAAGCCTGTCCTAATAAAGTCTCTACATCACTTGCTTTTTTCCCGTCTTATTACACACACTCTTAATACAGGTGAGCATGCACACTTGGTCTCTGAATACGGACACACGAAGACTCACAAAGATTGAGTTTAATCAGCATATGTCATAAAAGAAAAAAAAATTTAAAACACATCCATAGGAATGTTTAATACACAGGCAAAGACAGACACCTTTTTGAACTTTGCAAACACGCTTTCATCTGCTATGAAGCACTTCAAATGCATTTTTCCATGGCACACATGAATTTCCACAATTATTCAGCAGGTTTTTAAATACCTAGCTCATTAATTGTTATTTGCTGAACTGCCAAGTATCCCTTCTTCTAGATTTTCCAGAGAAAATTTTGTTTTCTATTCTGCATAAACCGTTCTGTTTTATTTAACCTTCAGAATGGAAGATGGCAAAAGCACTGGATGAAAAGGTTGCAGAACACTCGCAACAGAAGAGTTCTGTGCGCTGGCAAAGGACAACAGATAACCTTTAGTTCTGAAAAATATACAGTGTAGAAGACACCCAACACCAGGGAAGGGAGGCCAAACAGCCCAACACATCATCTAAAGCTGTGGTAATTCCAAAGCTTTATCAGGTTTCTCCAGGTCTTATCTAGGTGAGTTCTGAAAATCTCCAATGATGGTGATTCTTAATCACTCTCATGGTCAATTTTCTTTCACTTAATTCCCATCAGAACTTCACTCACGTAACTTGTGAGCATTATCTTTTGTGCTTTTGCTATGCACCTCTGAGGAGTCTGGTTCTGTCTTCTCCATAATCTTTCAATGGGTCGTAGAAGAGGCTACATGAGAAATCTTTCTCAAGTTTTCAGCGGTTAAAAAGCACCACTTTCTTAAGTGTATGCATAATGAGCAACACTCTTTTCATCTCACCTTGGTATGATACAGTCTCATACCACGTACACAATAAACTACTTTGCTGCTAGACACACAATGCTGTTGCTGTGCTGAAGTCCATGCTAGAGAAATAAGCACATTCTACTGAGCATCCTCATCAGCCTTTGTAACCAACTTGTTTGTTATTTACTGCTAAACACCTGTGCTATCTGCAAATCCTATCAGTACTGATCTTACACTTTTTCCCAGATCACTGACAAATACATTCAACAGCACTGAACCAAAAGAGAGTCCTACAAGACTAACTAGAAAAATCCACAATTGGATGATCATCTTCTATTTACAGTTAGTTTTATAATCTGTCATTTAACTAGCTCAATATATTTAATATAGGTTATATTGATTTTACTTAGTGCTATCTTTCTCCTAAATCAGAATGTCATACAGTAACAACTCAAGCACCTTTTCTAACTCTATCAGGCACACAGAGTTTTGTCTGTCGTTACTACTACTGGCTTTAATGATGCATAGAGAAACCCCATACATGTGCCAGGATCCATTTTCCTGATGACTGTACAAATACTGTACTGCACTAAGTACTGTACCACACCTGTCTACACTTTAACAAATCAATTTAGCTTATGATCTCCAATTTAGCTTATGATCTCCACAAAACGAAGAGTAAATTTGTTTGACAAGGCTGACTTTATGCCATTCTGAGGGACATTGACAAGCTCGAGAAGTGGCCCCGTGTGAACCTCATGAGGTTCAACAAGGCCAAGTGCAAGGTCCTGCACCTGACTCAGTGCAACCCCCGCCATCAATACAGGCTGGAGGATGAAGGGATTGAGAGCAGCCCTGCGGAGATGGACTGGGGGATACTGGTGGATGAAAAGCTTGACATGAGCCAGCAATGTGCGCTCACAGCCCAGAAGGCCAACCGTATTCTGGGCTGCATCAAAAGCAGCGTGGCCAGCAGGCTGAGGGAGGTGATTCTGCCCCTCTACTCTGCTCTGGTGAGACCCCACCTGCAGTACTGCCTCCAGCTCTGGGGTCCTCAGCACAGGAAAGACATGGACCTGTTGGAGCAGGTCCAGAGGAAGGCCACAATAATGATCAGGGGGATGGAACACCTCTCCTGTGAGGAAAGGCTGCGAGAGTTGGGGTTGTCCAGCCTGGAGAAGAGAAGGCTTTTTAATAGGGCCTGCTGCGACAGGACAAGGGGTAGTGGTTTTAACTAAAGGAGGGTAGATTCAGACAAAAACATTTTTTACAATGAGATTGGTGAAACACTGGACCAGGTTGCCCAGAGAGGTGGTAGATGCCCCATCCCTGGAAACATTCAAGGTGAGGCAGAACGGCGCTCTGAGCAACCTGATCTAGTTGAAGATGTCCCTGCCCATGGCAGGGGGGTTGGACTAGATGACCCCTAAAGGTCCCTTCCAACGCAAACCATACTATGATTTTTTCCATAAAAGTATTCTCAATGACCTGAATTACAGACAAGGTCATATGGAATTAAAAGACAGATGATGTTCTTTGGTTTTACCCAGAACCAGTGCTAGACTAAACAACATTTAACTGATACATGGCCATTCTGCTTATACTTTCAAGTAATGGCAGAAGTTTAGGGTCACCCATTCCCCGGGGTTTTGAACTTCTTCAGCTACTTTCCAGCAAATGTCCGAAAAGGATAACTTTAAGTAGCGCATATATTTGTCTACTTCAATTTGAGGCCTACAAACAATAAGACATGAAAAAAATAGACTAGAACTAATGAGGTGTAATTTGTATTTGACATGCATATTGTTAAAAATTTTACACAACTGCAATGTAAGCTCAGCCATCAGACATCTAAGAATATAGAAGGAAGTGACCCTTATAGTAAGTCTTGGTTTCTAACAGTGTATCAAATGCAACTGAAGATTTTGTCAGGATTAGAAGATTTACCATGCATCTTTCCATGGATTTTCAGAGAATTCATATTGTCCTCTCCCCATGAGTGTGGGCATGAGTAAGCTCACTCTCTTTTACCACATTGCCTATTTCCACAAAACTTGTAGAAACACAGCTGTCTTACAGGACTCTAATCCCGTGGTAAATCAGACTGAAAGTATCCAATAAGTTGAAAGGCTATTCAGAAACCTGGTTTTCTATCTTGGATATGTACACTAATGGGGAGAAAGTACAAGGTTAGCAGATGGGACTTTCCCCAACATATATCAGAATAGGCTCAAGTGTCATCATCAATTTTTGTGAAAAGATAATTGTATAGGAAGAAAAAAAGGAGACATAGAGGCAAAGAAGGCTAAAACATTCTTCAATAATGTCAAGTAGAGTATTTAGAATATTAGAACTTGTGGGTTTTTTTTACCATTTCTTTAAAAAGCCTGCTTACATAAGAACTCCAGTATTCTCTGTTTACCTTTCAACAGTTGCCGCCATACACCAAAAAGAGACCAGGGATCTGTAGTCTTTAGCCTGCCACAGCTGCTACTAAGACAATCATCTTTTTGTAGCACAACACAACCTGGAATTCTGATCTCAGCCAGCACAGGAAAGAAGAAAACAACTCAGAGCTACTTGTATTTGAAGCATTTGCAACTTATGCTCTTGTATTTTGAGCACATTATGTTTGAATTGGATCCATCTTCATCTTCGGACTGAACACCCTGTTCATTTTAAGGATCAAGTTCATTACAAGCAAAAGAGTGTCTCTCAATGCAAAGTCAGGTAAAATTTTGCTCTCAGATGATCTTGCTTGCATCTCATTGAAATCAGTGGAAAAGTATGAACTCACGGAGACTTTGCCCCTGCAAAGTCAGTTCTATTTTACTTAACCGATATTGAAAGGTGTAATGGTAAAACAGTACTTTCTAATGTTCAAGGTCCCAGCCAGGGATTCAGATGACAAATTACAGACTAGGGTTTCAGTCACAGCCCACTGAAAAGTCACAAAGCAGTTCAGCCTGAGTCATTTTGCTGATCTGTACGTGTTTTCTCCTTCCAGCACTTCTATTATCCTATGTAATAAACACAGACCCTAATTTCAGTTGGGATTCTTCAGGTGTTGCTGTGATATAATTAATTATGCCATATACAAAGCCTTATCTGCTAAACTAATTAATATTAGCAGGTGTTACCACTTAAATCTCCAACATACTGAGCTGCTTATAGAATGCATGTCCCCTTATATTGCAAATGAAAGGACACAAAGAAGGCATGTAGCAATGTGGCAAAAAGTTATTTTCTGGCATAAAAAATTTTGAAAAGAACTTTGATCAGCCCTTGACCAAACATTATAGATATTAAAGAAGGTTTCTCCAGACTTGCTTGGGTTCTTCTCTCTTATCATTCCTTCACCACAGGATTAAAGTAAATCACATTCTAATGCATTTACATTTACAATAGCCACATAAGATAGGAAAGAATTAGGTGGGGTTTTTTGAGAGATGTGAACTGAAATCTGTGATGACTTGCCCCAGCCACAGACTTGAACCTTAGCTTTTTTCCAATACATGACTGATGGACATTCCAGAAAGCAAGGGGGTTCTGTTATTCACATTGCCCTGTGATATCAGCTCAGCCTTTCCAAACACAGCTGAAAGAAAATAATTGGAAATCTTTTACATGGAACTACTGACTCTTTATTGAACAAAGGGGCCCCAAAATCATATAGCATGCACAGTACATATAAACCTTGGCTATGCTGGTCCATTGGACTCTGAGGTGGGCCCATTCCAGGGTGAGGAGGTCGCATACTCTTCATAGAGCTACAATGAACATCTTCAACCATTCCTTTTTCGTGCAAGCCATCAATAGACTGTGAAAACAAAGTAAGTACTTTATACAGAGATAGTATGTAAATCCACTATAAAAATCCAAAGGACTTTAACTCAAAATCTAAATAAATACAAAAAGAGTATAAACTTCTCTTAGCAGTCATTAAAAGCAAATACAATGGGAACCTTTACCCCTGGAATCAGACATTTGGGGAAGCACAGAGCACCATTAGACTGCTTGTTTCCTCTGTTTCCTTTTTGCTTTTTTTTTCTCCTTATGAACTGTTTGGCAACGCCAGGGAGGCAAACCATCCAAATGCAAACACACAAACTGTACTGGCCTCATATTACAAGGCAGTGTAACACACACCAACTTATGAAAGTACAGCCTGTGGCTTGGCTTGAGTTATTTTTAGCCCAAAATTTGCCCTTTCAGTCTAGCAGAATGCCCCAAACAGTGTTTCTCTTCAAAAACAAAGATGACATTGCAGGAGGTAACCTCTTCTTTGCAGGCAAAAACAGGGATAGGCAGTCAAGGAAGGGAAGACACAGTTCTACTCAAATACTTGTGCTCCCTACAGTTCCTGTCACCTCATTCACTCCTGCAAAACTACAGTTCCCATGGTACTTGAAATGCAAAACAGGGCCAAGTGCCTTCTTCAGAGAGTGAAGAGAAGACAGCTTGGGGTCAGAAAAACATGATGAAGGCATGCAGGGCACTGGAAAAGTCTCCATAATAGAAAATGAAGGACTCTGAATGTGAAAATAGGGGAAAAGCAACATCAGAAGGAAGATGTCTTAAGAAAACTAAAAAGTTTTACCTGAAAGCAAAAATTACATCAGGTTTCTAACCAGGGAAAAGATTACGCTCATTAACTTCTAACTTAAGAGCTGCAAGGCTTTGTATTAGAAAGGAACAGGCTGGCATCACTTACTTA
Source organism: Pelecanoides urinatrix (assembly GCA_013400755.1). Taxonomy (NCBI): domain Eukaryota; kingdom Metazoa; phylum Chordata; class Aves; order Procellariiformes; family Procellariidae; genus Pelecanoides; species Pelecanoides urinatrix. The sequence continues at coordinate 60,579 of VZTQ01005686.1, forward strand.
TCTTCTCTCTACAGAAATATGCAGCTCTGCCCCTCTCTGTAACACCTGCATGCATGCACACTAAATACTGTTCTTGCAAATGCTAGTGTGAATGAGACCTTGCGGCCTCTTTTATCTAAATGCACACCTATTTATTGAAAATTCTTTTTAAGAAGAGAGTTAATAAAACTTACTCCAGTGAAAAATACAGGCAGTTAACAAAAAGAGTGTGCAAGAAGCTACATCAAGTCACAGAAAAAAACACACTGTCACATTTCTTCTTGTCGAGCAATTTAAGCAGAACTAAACATAGGTCATCCTTTCAACACAGGAAAAAATATTTCTAAATTTTAATTTGTAAATTCTTTATATGAATTTTCCATTTTCCATTGCAATAATCAGATTTGATTGAAAGTATCTTTAAACACATGGGTTTGGTTTTTTTGTTTATCAACATTTTTTAAGGATTTCACTATCACTTTTCCTTATCAGAAACTATGAGTTAGAAGTAGAAAAGTTATAGGAAAGAAGAAGTAAAATGGATTTTTTATGTTTCATCAAGTCATTTAGTTGTCATGACAATATAAAAACATTTGTGAAAAGAACTTGTATCAGAAAAATACCCATTACTCAAGAAGCTATTTTTGATCACAAGAACTTGGGATATGGAGTTGAAATGTAGGGATAGATGACTGACACACTAAAAATAGTTCCACTGTGCTAACCAAGTAAATCCCAGCGCCCTTTTCTGAGGCATGAAGATCCCTGTCTCCCCCTTCACCCCTACTTACAAAGATAACCAACGCAGAAGAGAACGCTCACATTCTGCCCGCAGAAGCTGAATACTACAGAAACCAAAACACCTGTAAAGCCAGATCCATTCCTATTTTATCATGCTATGTGTCAAGGACTAGATCTTTAGGGCCACCAAGAGGAGGAGGAGACTCTGCAAGAGATTGGATCTGATTTCCAGAACAGAGAACTCTAGCTGCACACATCTGTGGTGTGACTGGAGGGACAGGTGTCACTGCAGTAATGGGTGGCAAGCGTGAAACTTCTGTGAATGCAGGCAGTTCTGATGGGAGTAAGATGGGACACAGCATGCATAGCCAGGGTATCAGAAGTACCAGCATATAGAAGGTGGCGAAAGGAGCTGGTATTAACAAAGAGCAGCAGTGAAGAGGAAAACAAATATGTGGCCTTTCAAAAAGCGAATTTTAAAAAAATCAAACATGAACACAAAGGTAAACACATGACAATACAAGAAAACATCAATTGAAGGAATGCTTCCATGGAAAGAATTGATCAAAAGAACAGGTTTTTGTAAGACAAATATTAAAAAAAACCCAAACAACCTGTAGCAAACTGAAATGCTTCAAGTCTAATGGAAGGGAGCCTACATATAGCAAGAAAGGAGTGTGCTTCTGTGTGTTTGCAGAAATTATGCTGTGAAAAAAATGAAAGTGAAGTTCATTAGAAACAGATTAGGAAAGGTAGAACTCACTAATCAGTTTTTTACTAGCAAAGCCACAAAAGGTGAAGATGGCATAAACTTCTTTAAAGACAAAATTAGTTTTAATGATCGCAGTACTGCCAATTTATGCAGAGAGACTTGTATTTCCAATAATATATTTATCTAAAAGTACCTCTACTGTCTATGGAAAAACCCTATAAAATAGGGGAGACAATTCAGCAGAGGACTACAAGAACTGAAAAACTGTTCTTCATAACTTCTTTGAATCTCTGTGTAGTTACAGAGTTAGATGATAACTTTAAATCTATGTAATAAGTTAAAAATTACAGAAAGGATCTTACACACAATGTAAATAATTCTGTAAATTCTTCAGTCCTGCATAAATTATTAAAGGTATCTTCCACAATGACATTGCTGGCATGAGAAATGTAACCTATACTACCAATAAAGCACTACTACCACATTGGGGTACTTTTTTTTTCCTATTCTTTTAGTATGACAGAACAGAAGGGAAACAGAAAGTTGAGACATATTCAACTTTGAGTACACATTACTATTTTCATTGGTACCCCGTAAGAACAGCTCAGAACAGGCCAGATATATAAACAGTGCTTCCAGAACACATAATGAAGGATGAGCTTCAGCTGTATGCAAGCCTACACCTACAGACTTGACAGACTTACAGACTTTACATAATGCCTAACGCATACAGAACATTTTGCTTACACTGCTTTTACTCTGAATTTAGTAACGAAGGTCTTCTCACAGACAGCTCTGCATCACAGTTTGACCTATGTCCAGGTAAACTGTTAGATTATGGTGTCTTTTTTTGTTTCCTTCCCCCTTCTTAAAAAAACAAGCAAACAAACAAATCACCGGCCTTGAAATCAGAGACTAAGATCGAATATCAAACTAGATTTCTTCTAGACCATGCACCCTCTATACCAACAAAAATTACACAGACCAAAGAGCAATGTGTTGTCACATAACTCCACAGAAAAACTGAATGCATCACTGATGGACAACCAGACTGACTACAGTTGTCCTTGCAGTAGCGACTTTGCCAACAATTCTGTTAGTCTCTTATAAATCACTAAAACACCACTTTACATGAGGCCTCTGCTAATTTTTCAAGGTTGACAACAATACTTTATTTCTTTTTTCCCTAATGTAAACACATACAACAAAAATAATGCAGGGAACATGCCTGCTGAATAAAAAGGCGTTACTTCCAGGACCATGACAGAATTGTAAGATTCTCGGAATGTCCAATGTGCACAGACCTGTTAGCCAACAATATCTGAAATGGGAAAACATTTGCCTTCTGTTTTAATGGAACATCTGAGCGAACAAATAATACATTTAGTAAAAAATATAACTTTTGTAGGAGGTTTTTTCCTGTCACTCACTTTTTCTTTCACTCACCAAAAACAGTAATATTGCCCATGACATCATAATAATTTTTCCACAGCCAGTAATCATTTACAGTACACCCCATTACAAATTCACAAAAGAAGTGATTATACAACAGGCTATGATTAAATGGAAGAGAAAATAAATCAAGAGCTCACAGTACTCTTCCCACCCCTCAAGTGAGAACCATGCAAATTAAATAGATATACTGTTGTCACAACTAAAAGTTAAGCAATTAAAATCATGTGGCCCAGCTGGTGCATATGAGCATACAGAAGGCTGTTACCAGTTCAGACTAAAAGCATCTAACCCTATGTCCTGCCTCCAGAGGAGCTCATATGTGGATGCCAAGGAAAAGTAAGATTAGGGCAACCATGCAACAATGCTTTCCTCTAATATCTTCCAAGCTTGCAAGCATTTTCACCTCATGAGACTCTCTGAGGCTGTTACGGTTTGTTCATTTAGCAGTCCCCCCTGAGAGACTTCTACGTATTTCTCCTTAAATGTAGCTGTTTTGCATCCAAGATATACTTCAGCTAGATTTGAAACTTCAAGTATTTCCCTGGCAATTTGATCGATAGATTCAAGAAGATTACTTAAGAAAGTAGCAAGAAAGATAGCTAATTTATTGTTTCTGTCAAAAATGAATTATGTAAATCAATAGTAAATTTTCCTATGCAAGGGTTTTCTGCTTACTAAGTAAATATACAGTCTTTAATTTTCGTATTAACTGTTGTTAAGTAAACATACTTCAGGAATTACGATTCATTAATATCAATCAGTGTATCAATCAGTGTTTTCTCTATTGTTGGATACTTTGGATTTTTTTTGTTTTTTATGCATTATATTAGTCAAACGTCTAACATAGAATTAAGGTGTTTCACTACTCAGTTTGTAAATTTTAAAAGAACAAACCACATCCCATTGCATACATGTGTACCTCACAAGCCATTGCGTAACTGGGACACTTTTTGTGCAACCTCTCACTTTGACTGCATTTCATTAGGAAAAAAAAATGTTTTTTACATAACACTAAGCAGAAAGAAAACGTTTACTTGGTCAAACTGCAGATGGCTGACCAGTTTTTTAATTACATGGAACAACACTCAAGTAATACTCGCAAAATAGCCCAGAGGCACTCTTCCACAGCTTTTCTTAAACAGACCCTTCCCTCAGTTGTCACAAGACACTATTTCTGGGGTTGCACAGGAAAACAGACCTGAAAACTGACCTAGACTGAAAAATTAACCATGAAAAAAAATTTTTTTTCCCCCCTGAATCAGTTCAACAGACCCATTTTCTAGCTTAGTCACACACACACGAAGGCATGCTGAAACTTGTCAAGTGGCAACCTAGAGGACAGCAAGGCTGTTGCTACCAAAATAGAGGCTTGTGAAATTACAGCCTTTGTTCCATTATCAGAATCAAGGTACAGAAAAGAGAAAGTAGTTTTACTACAACTATACTGACTGGTCATCTTTGAATTAGCTGTCCAGACTCTTCACATTCATGGTGCATTTCTCAAAACATTTCAATGCCACCTCAAAGGAAGAATATCTACTCTGGCTCACAAAACTTCTGAGATGCTTCTGAAGTCTCTGAAAGAACTTTATGGGATGACATTTGTTGGTTTGTTTCTAACGCTAACAGCATTAAATGTCTGAAGAACACACAAGGTGAAACAGGATATAGCAGTTAAAAATATAATGTATGGAGCATTCAACCATTCTAATGGAAAATTCCTGGTGCTGCCCTCTTCTTCTGCAGGTACAGAATCTCTTAAAAACAGAAAGAAATGAGAGAACTGAAGGATGTAAAAACCCTGGCTGTCCAAGAAGTTTTGGGCATTCATCAAAGTACTGGCACCTCGGGCTGTAACTGACCCCACAAACAAAGAACTGCCAATTGCAATTGCCTAATCTGGCTAATAGCTAAATTACATGCTTCAGGATTGAAATGCAAGTTTTAGTTACTGAATGTACTGACCTCTCAGAAATTACAACAGTTCAGTACAAACAGGCAGCTGGATCATGGCCTCCCTCATTTCAGCTGTCTTTGTGATACTAGAAATTTTAATGATACAGTTCTTCACGCAAAAGTTGGTAGTGTTATGTCCCTACTGACTGGATTCTGTTTTAACTGTTTCAATGAATGAAACTGATCCATATGTGAAAATGGCAACATGAAGAAGTTGCCAATTCATGAGGAAAACTAAAATATGTTTACATTACTTTCAAACTAAATTTTTATTGTAAATTTTTTCTACATGCATGTAACAATTCTAAGTGGAATCAACAATAGTTACCAAAATGTTTTCAATATCTTGGCTCTGTAAACTGTTACTGCATATTTCTGAAAGTAGAACATCAGAGAAATTGAAATTATCCTAAGCTCTATATCTCTGGTACACAACCAAATAAAAATGACAATACAGAAAGAGACTGTTCTCACAAAGGAAATTCCACACAAGCAAATATTTCCTCAAAGCAAAAGTCTTTAATGATAGTCTATGCACACAAGTGATTTTAAGTGTATGATAATAACCACTGAAGTCCAATTATTCACATGTTCTACACTACACAGTTTTAAATTCCTTAGTAAGATGGAGCCTTTATAAAATAACCTGGAAACCAGTTTTTGATCAACATGGAAGAGTAAACAAATATGTGAGCATAAGCCCTTTAAGAGTTAAAAAATGTTAATTTGGGAAAAAAAAAAAAAAGTTCATGCAAAATTAAAAACCACCCCAGAAAAATGCAAGATACACCCAAACAGACAAGAAGAAAAAAAAAGAAAAAAAAAGGGGGTGAGAACAGTCTATCACAAGGTTTTAACACTATAATTCAATTTTTTTTCCATAGTAATGTCTATCTTACTGAAAAGTATAGTTTACAAAGGAAGATTTGCAAACTACTAACTCTGTAGTTCAAAGCAGTCTACTAAGAATAAGGAAACTGTGTTTAATCTGATATATGCATCATCTTTAGTAATAAAGACAGAAGCAGGAGTGTAGCTGCAGTTTTGCAGGTGATATATGACGTGTAATAGCAGTTATGCAGGCCTAAAGGTAGTGTAAGTAGTTTCTTTAATCAGTGGAGAGATTCTAGGGAAAAAAGTTTCACTTGCAATCAACTATTACCTTATGCATTTGGTGCATGCCTTCCTGTGGATAATCAGTAGGCCCCATTGTCGGCATTGGATGCGGGACACTGGGCGGACCAGGACTGGGCCCCATCATGCTGTGAACTGAGCCAGGAGATGGCCCTGGTCCTGGGCTAGGTCCTAGAATCGGTCCAGGTGAAGGTCCTGGTCCAGGGGAAGGACCAGGATGAGGCATGGCGCCAGGGTCTGTAGGCGTGGACATCTATTTTCTGTCTCCTTTTCAATTAGCAGAATAGCTCTAATAACAAAAACAAAACAACACAAAAACAGAATTTCTATGTGACATTAGGGGTATTGAAAAAAATGTAATAAAATCTACTGGCAATCATTTCACACACACGCACATACATATGCAAGTGTCATCAGCAGAAAATGCTTAAATGATCCTTATTGTTGCACATTAGTTTGACCATCCTTCTAAAAGCCCACTAGAAGCCTAAGTATCCTGATAGTTCAGTCAATTTCCAGATGTTTATGTGTTACTGGCAGAACAAAGCAGCTAATATGCTATGAGAAACATGTACCAGAGACAATGGTAATGCAACAGACTTGATATCATCAGATGGATCACATGGGGTCAAGCACAGTACTAATAAAGGCAAGGAGATAGCTGGGCACTTCTGTAACACATGCGTGTTCAAAAATCTCTCCCTAAACAGATGTGACTGCACTGAAATTCATACTTACAAAATTCATGGTAATGCAGCAAAACAAGTATTAAAAAGATTAGTAAGACTATTTTCTGACTTTTTTTTTTAAGTTAGGTATTAATGTAGGACCTCTCTGGTTATCTTTGTATGCAATCATAATATTAAACTAACAGACAACAGAAAAGACAATTACTTTGGACTGAAGAGTTATAGTTCACTTCAAGGATTCTACTGATGTCACAAACCAGAAGACTGCAGCTCAAGTGGCTTATAAAACAGTAAGTGCCCCGAGAACAAATGACAGGCTTTTACAGGCTGGAAAACCAACTATTATTATATTTTTGTATCCGTGTTCTTAGTAGAATAAATTGATGCAGGCTTCAGGCTTGAAACATTCTTCAGTTTTCCAACAACTTTCATCATTCTTCTTCAGTTTCCCGAGAACTTTTATCAATGTCTAATATTGGGAACTTTTTGTTTACTAATGTCAGAGTATTGTAACGCAGTGACGCAGCTGCCATGTTTTTACAAAACTGATGGTCAGTTACTGCTAATGAGATCAGTCATGTTTCTTGGTATTCCCCACTCCCAACAGCACCATTTTCATGTGTTTGATCACACAGTGATGTCATTATTTGAATAGTGAAGCCAGCAGAAAAGTAACCCTGTATTTAAAACAACAAAAAACACCAAACCGTCTAGTGATCCACGTTACTGAACAGACTTCCTGAAAGGACAGATGAGTCCCAGTGCCAGCACAAGGAAGCAAGTAGGATCACCACTTTCAGCAGTAGCTGACCATTAGATTGGCTTAGCCTCTTCCCTTTATTTACTTTGGGTGTAGTTTTATAGTAAGGTTACCTGCCCATGATTACTTGTCCCATAATAATAAAGCCAATACAATGAAAAATTAGTCTTATTAAAAGGCATTCTAATTTGGTATATTACAAGGTAATTACAATGTAATGGTACATTACAAGGCCTAAAGTGACTCCCTGTCCCAGCCCCTCTCCTTACAGAATTTATCACAGAAGAGTGTTCCACCTTCCACATCTGGGTTTATCACTGTCCATAGTTAGCAGTAATTACTTTCTAACATGGGTAAGTGGTGTAACCCTGTTATGACACTGCTTACATAAAGCCACACTGTTACACTGCAAACACCCTGGCTTGTAGTCAAATTAAGAAACAGACACTCAAGAAAAACAAAGTACCCTCCCAAAGTTCCTAACCAAGCAGAAAGGAGGCCCATTTGCAAGACATGTCAGGAAAAAAGTGGATTGGTGCTTACGGCTAGCAATCAAGGAATTCAAAGCTTACTAATCTGATCATCTTTCTTCTTTTACGAGCAGGAGTCTTTACTTATCAGAACCCACACAGAAGATAAAATTCTACTACATCAAGAGCATTTTCACTTATATATCCCCAATTACCTAATCGTTCTGTCAGGATCAAAACCAGCCTAATAGCTTTTGCTTATAAACCCCCTTTTATTATGTTTTAATACTCTCTTCTGATTAAAGGCAGCAAATTAGAACAATGCTTAAATCATTTAAAATAAAATATCCTCACCTGAAATAAGCTACCTTGGGATCCTATTTCCTTGCAAGGTAAAACAGGGAGACGCCTATGAAACTTCTGTGTTCAAAACAAAACACTATTGTCACTAATTAGTCCCCTACAACCTCACAACATTATCACAAAAGGAATCAAGTTATCAAATGTTCACAACTGCATACACCATGCCATAGCTTCCTATAACAGGCCTACAGTTCGGCTGTATGAAGGACAACAGACATTTCCACGCAACAAAGAGTTTTTATATGAGCCAACCACTACACTGCAAAATACAAGACTGACACTCTCACAGTTTACTGTCTCTGCACGTTATAAGCCAAATTCAGTCCATTTAACAGGGCAGAACCTAGCACCACCACCACTATCCAGAAGAATTTATGCAGAACCACAATGCAATCAATTACAAAACTACTACCAGTATATAGTATCCCCAAATACTCTATTTCACAAAAGACTGCTACCTACACCTATGCATTAAAATGGGTATCAAAATCTCCCCCTCTATTCACCTCTATTTCAAATTCAGCTTGCAGTTCTCATAAAAATTAACTGGCTCCAGTCTCAGCTCCACTACTTACACTGTCATTTACATAGACATTAAATATGTCCTGTAAGCAAATTTGGAAAATTTAAAATTCTTTTTAATGGGCTAGCAAGTGCCCAACCTGTAACTACCAGAAGAGAATGTTGCACCCCTTACATCAGATCAAGTCCCTTCATTACCTTTATTTAAGAGCAGATAAACTCACCCAATCTTTCATAACTGTGAATTGTCTTAAACGGATTTGTATACCAGGATTTTTGCATGTCAAAAAACATACTTCTACGCAAAAAAAAAAAAGTAATTTATAAGACCTATATCAGAGGAACATAAAATTTTGGAAAACACTACCTGAATGCAAGTAATAAGGAAGGACAGGAAGACACAAAGCAATTTTCGCTGGCAATAGTAGTCCACAAAATTAAAAAACAGCCAGTGCCATAAGCCCGAACCCATTATACACGGCCCTCCCATCTAAGGATCTGTTCACAGAACAGAACTGCTAAAAAGCTTGTGATTTAACATGTTTCAAAAATAGCTTAGTTTGTATTTGCTAAGACTGAGATTGCATAAAAAGCCCACAGAAATTAGGCACCCTGCTCTCATTAAAATTCAGTAAGAGCTAGATACCTAATTCCTCCAGGCCCTTACAAAAGTCTCATTAAAGCCAAAGCAAAGATCTACAAAGAGACAAAGGGTGCAACAGTGGCCAGGCTCCATCCAGATAACATTGGTATTAGTTTGGGTAAATTCTGGTGCCTGTAATGAAATAAGCAAAATGAAGCCAATTCCCTGCCAAAGCCAGTGTTGACCCTTTGTCTGGACTGCTTTTTAATGAGTAGTGCCTGTTAGAATTACAAAGCGAGGCGGGGGGAAGAAAAAAAAACCAAAACACTAAATGCTTCTAACAGATTATATGGACTTCAATAAAATGAAAAAACAAATTTCCATCTCATTGTCCCAAATGATAAGGCTGCTGGCCCTGATTCTCAAATGCATTACACACTGTCTAATTGTTTCTCAAGTGTCCAATCTTAAAATTTCCTCAAAACCCTCATGGGAGTAGTGTTATTCACCTGACTTCAAATAAGACATATCTCTTCTTGAACTGTAATCCCTTACCAATTCTTAGGCTTATTTACATCAACATCACCAAACCTCTTTTGTCAACAGTCCCAAATGGAACTAGTTGTGGTGAATCACGCAGTTCTTCCTGTGGTCTCAGAGAATTTCTCCACCTCTGCTGGACACACCAGAGTTGAGACAGAGAGGAAAAAAAATCTATCATTGTCAAGGTAACTTTAGTCAGATGCAAATACAAGAAGAACCACAAAACCACGAGCTGAAGCTGAAGAGGCTTAGGATCTGCACTATCACTTTATATGCACCTAGCAGGTTTTGTAAATGTAGCTAATTCATTGGATAATAGGGTCTCCATCAGCTCAATGTTTCAGCATCCAAGCACATGACACGTATTTTGGTATAAACCCAAAGGTAACAAAGGCATGTATTTCCTTTACATGAAGAAAGTATGCAATATTAGTCAATCCAAAACTAAAACACAGCAGGTAACAAACCACCCGCGTTACTTTGGAGTTCAAGACGAGCTGGACACCCAAAAAGATCCAGATTACAGATTGCTTTAACACAGGGCACACACTGAGTCTAAGAACTGATGGAGCAGTAAGTATTCTTGTAGCTGTTTCCCTTCACCATAGAATGTAACTTCTGCCTTTCCATGACTGAGTCAACCTAAACTGAACTTCAGCCAGGATGTTTAGGCCACATCCCCTGCCTTGGATAGGTATTGGAAAGTAAGGAAACTGCACCATTTAGATCTGATGAAAAGGAAACGTGGACCCACGCAACAGCCACATGCACACTGCAAAGCCTGAACTTTGCCTTCACAGAAAAATAACTACAGTCATCTACTCCCCACACATCTCCAACTGAACTAACGATTCACAGGTGGCTTTAGAAAAGATATACTGCAAAACTGTGATACACTACAGGCTAAAGGAGTTATCTTCATTACACTACCACAGAAAACATGAAATTATACTGTCAGTGATTCATAGTATTTGTTTTATCTGCTAACCATAATCAAATGAAGATGTTCAAAGTTTAAGAACTGATTAATAATGACAGCAGCTCATCACAATTAAAACAAGTAACTTAAAATACTTAGAAGCCAATCAGTGTCTTGTATTGTACAATCCCACAGGACACTCTGCATTAACATTTATGGGGACTTAACTATTGTCATTTCAACAAACAATGATTCAATCAATAAAGCAGCTTCACAGGAAACAACAAAAAATCACTAAGGAGAAGAGTTAAATCTTCAATTAACATAAACCAGAGTTACACAGTTCACATAAGAGAAGCTAAACACACTAACAGCTGAGAGATTCTGCATTCACATACTCATGTATGTAATTTCACAACCTTCTGGAGGGAGTTGCAGTTTCAACTACAAACCACAGAATCAGAAATGCTGCACCTTAATTGCTTACCCAGACACTTTGGCCAGAGACAAAAACTGCTGGACACTGTTTCAGCCGCTTGCCTAGCTGTCTACCAAAGACTGACTGCATGCATCCCAGCAGAGCTAGCAGAATGGGCAGTGTGCTTAGACCAGAAACTTCACTGTGGAGTCATGTAGTGTAAGGCTCCTTTTCACATACAGAGACAGTTTACTTTCAGATGATAGTCCTAATACTGCCCACCTTCAACCCCTTACAAATATTCTTGAAGAAATTCTTATTCCTACTGTGTAGCTGTTCCAGTTTTTCGTAAAGCAACTTCTCAGTTACTCTATCCTACAGCCTACCCATTTATAAAAAAAATAAAATCAGCACCAAAAAATGACTGGCTAACAGCTGGGGGTTGAAGGTTTTACAGACAGTCAAAAGGCGTCATCACAAGTCAGAGTTCACACAAGTTAGGTTAAGCTTTGCTGCCAGACTTTTCAATGAAGAGGCTACAGCATAGACATATGATCCTTTCTGATGGCTTTGCTGCAGAAGGCAATAGCCTTCAGGAAAAAAGGAGGGCAGAGAGCTGCAGTCAGAAGTTTAATTGCCTTTTAACCTGACAGTCACAGTCATGGCAGACAATGTGCAAGATCAAGTCCATGTTTGCTACATATGTAGATTCCACTGTATGTTTCAGGCACAGAAACTGACTCATGACAGCACTGACTGGTTATGGATTAAGTTTCCATACCAGGACCTTTACTACAGGTATTAGTCACAGTTATTGAATATCATCTTCAGATTAGATTCTGAAAAACAAAAGCCATAATGAGAGGTATGCAGAAGGAAAGGAATTCGCCATATTACGGACAGCCTTGCCTTTACTTAAACAGGGGAGAAAAGGAAGAAGAAGGGAGAATATTCTTTTAAATAAAAGTTACTCATGATTAAATGTCAGTGAAGACACAAAAAAGGTATCCTTTCCGTAACAACAAACTTATTTTTAACATTTTTCCCAAAAGTCCCAGCTCTGAATGATCCACCTGGGTGCTCACACTGTGCAGTGATACATAGGAAATATTCTCTACCAAGTGAAGACAAACAGGAAAGTGTTTATGCCTAAGAAGTGATGACTTTACATGTGTCAGAAACAAATAAAACAATTTTCAGTATTAGTCGTCTTATTCTGCTATACTTGCAAACTACCAAAGCTGCGATTAAGTAAGCCCTTACTCTTTCCCATATTCATCCTTCCTTATTCTATCTTGCAAATACGGCATAAGCTTTTCTCTGCTGCCATTTTCATGACAAGTGATCTTTATGTTATAACGTTGCTGCCACTTTCATGACAAGTGATTTTTATGTCATAACGTTGTGTTTACTACTCCATTGGAGGATCAAACAAATAAAAAACTAAATGGATAAAGTTCAAAAGAGGTGGAGGTCCAGGAAACACTTTTTACATATAGAAAATTTCAATTGCAGCAGAAAACACAAAAATGTAATGGGCATTTTAATGAGTAACTTGCAAAAATGTTCTCCATCATATGAAGAATGAAAAATGTCCTTCTGAAAAGGATCACTAGTTCACAGCAATATTACTAATCAGGACCATGAAAATTGGAGGTAAAAGTGCAGACGTTTTTTAAAGTTGCTACTGTGCACATTCTGACCTTAACTTCAAAAGTCTGACAAAAATTGAGAAAATATATCTGCAGATACTAATTCCATATAGACCTTTGTCAAAAATATATTTAATACAAGAATGCTAGCTGAAGCACTTTTTCTTTTGTCAATTTTCAAGGTGTTAGTGAAAGCATTTTTCAAACTTGACAAGAAACACTCACAGACCACTTCAGAAATGAACAAAAGAAAAGATCTAAGACTGCTCTGAACACACTATTCTGGCCCATGTTCTATGAAACACCACAGAAATACCAGTCCTAAAGCTGAGACATAACTCGTGAGAGATATACTGTATTTAATGAAGGTTTATCCTCACCTCGGTCAAGTCCACATATGCTGTATGATACACTTAACTTTAGATTTATTTTTAAATGCTCATTATTCATACAATCTTCTTCCTTTCTATTACTGATATATGTGGGCATAAAAAACTGCCTCCAATCCTATCCTTCTGGCACACCACCTTTTTCCTTAGAGTAACAAAAAGACAAAAGAAACAAAGTCAAAGCCAGTAACAGGGCAATTAGGTTCCCAAAGAGAAAGTGTGCCTTTATTTGCACAACAATACTAACTTACACAGAGAGACTGCCCCACCCCGAACGTGTAACTGGTATACTACTAAAGGCATTAAATTCTGGTGCAATGTTTATTGTCCGGTTCTTAGGGGCTCTGGTTGGAACCACGTAACACTGAAGAAATCTAAAGCAAAATAGAAAAGAATGCAAGCAGAACAGTGCCTTGTCATAGGTCCCATATAAATTTTTTACTGAAAGCATGCAGAATTACTTAAAATGGCAAAAAAAAAAAAAAATCTTTACAGCTACAATTCTTCAGTTGGTTATTTACTTACCTATCTAAAATATTCATCAAAACACATCTTAAGAAGAACAGCATTAACCTAAAGTTTGGACAGCCTGAATATCAAACGTAAGCAGCAGATACCAAGGAAAACCAACTTCGATCTATGTAGTCATGCTGACAACCACTTAACCACTCTCTTTACTTGACCATAACGCACACTTAGGGAAAAAGAACACCAGTCAGTTAACTGTAACTTCAGTTGGAGTTTAGAAGCGCTGTAACTTTTCCAGCCGTGTGTAGCTTGTTGTTCCACCATCAAAAACTTGGGGGGGCGGGAGGGGGAGGAAAATAAAACACTCCTTTTCTCCTCACACCGCGGACATAATGAACCCCGGCCGCGGGGGAGACACGGCACCCTGTGCTCGCGCGGGCACGCAGGCGGGCGCACGCCCGGGAGCTCCGGCGGAGGGTCGACCCCGGGCCGCCCGCTCCCTCCGCGGCAGCGCTCTGCCTCGGCAGCGCC
>VZTQ01005687.1:0-35827 GCA_013400755.1 Pelecanoides urinatrix
ATTCTATGATTCTATGATATCCATGCTTTATGTTCCTTTTTAGACACACAAATCAGTCTTTTGGTGTAGTGTCCCATACTGTTGTTGATGAAGCTTGTAGAATTACCAGTATGACATTGATGATTTAAGTTAATTTGCATACAAGCTATAGATTTCCAACCATACTTTAATTTGGGAAGGTTTATAAAAACTTTCATCAAATTGGGTTTCATTGCTTCAGATGAGGCAAAAAGCAGTTACTGAAAATGTCTTCTATCTCTAAAGCCAAATCCAGGCGGTTCCATCAATACATTGTGCTACAGCTTTCAGGTTTTAATGATCGGTGTCAGCTTTTCACAAGGATGTGCTAATTTTTATTGAAAGAGAAATTTCTCAGCTTGTTGCTATCACAGGAGTGACATCTATGCCTGTAGGATTTAGTAGTGATGCCTACCAAAAAAACTTTCCTTCTTTTTCTAACTCTGAATTTCAAGCTTTTTAGGCCTGGAACCAATTCTTTTCCTGAAGAGGTGTGTTAGTGATACCCTTCTGAAGTCTGGCTCCTCTTGAGTAGACTGAAGAAGTTTCTAAAACCTTTGATCCTGACCCCTTTCAAATTTAGCTAAGTCTGCACTATTCCAGTATTTGACTGAATTAATCTTTCATTTTCCTAGGTTTCTGATGTCCACTCCTGTCTAATTAATAACACAAATTAGAAGATATAGTAACAAAGCTGCTTCATAAACATTGTCTGTGCTAACTATTACTGCATGCTATTATCACTGTTTTACAGATGTGGATGTGGAGAGACTTCTCCTTAGTCAGCTTACCTACTCTGACCTTATCTCAAGTAACTAGTGGTAGAAATGGAATCCCAGATCTTCTAGCACTTTCCCACTCATCCTTAGTTGTTTTGGACATCTCTGCCTCATTAAAGATGTTGATCTGTTCCATTTTTTAAGGTCCTGTTCCATTTTTAAAATCTTAAAGACAGATGGCTCTTATGGGCACAGGAGGTTCACATTTTATTCTGCCATTAACAGGGAAAAGAATGCAAGAAGAATGTTTCTTTTTTTATGAATTATTTAACCACTTAAGGTTTTAGTTTCTTTAAACTTTATGCGAGTATTCATGGAAGGAATTCATTTGTCACCAGAGAAACCTGGACAGAGAGGAGCACTGCTGCTGCATGGAAGCATTCCTTGACTGCCTTGCTCTGAACAAAAATACATCTCTTCACAAATTCTGTGCTGCTTTCTCTGAGACACAAGACATAAAATTGGTAACAGCTATCATATTCTGCCTTAGAGACTGATGAATTCAGTGATGCTGGAGAATCACAGAATCACAGACTGGATGACGTTGGAAGGGACTCCAGAGGTCATCTGGTCCAACCCACCTGCTCAAGCATGGTCACCTAGAGCAGGCTGCCCAGGACCATGTTCAGACAGCTTTTGAATATCTCCAAGGATGGTGACTACAACCTCCCTGGGCAACCCGTGCCAGTGCTTGGTCACCCTTACTGTGAGAAAGTGTTTCCTGATGTTCAGATGGAACCTCATGTGTTTCAGTTTGTGCCCATTGCCTCTGGTCCTGTCACTGGGCACCACTGAAAAGAGCCTCGGTCCCAGTGCTTTACATCCTCCCTTCAGATATTTATATACATTGATGACATCCCCCCTGAGCCTTCTCTCCTCCAGGCTGAACAGTACCAGCTCTCTCAGCCTTTCCTCATAGAAGAGACACTCCAGTCATTTAATCGTCTTAGTGACCCTTTGCCGGGCTCTGTCTAATATGTCCATCTCTCCCTTGTACTGGGGAGCCCAGAATCAGACCCAGTACTCCAGGTGAGGCCTCACCAGTGCTTAGGAGAGGGGAAAGATCACCTCCCTTGGCCCACTGGTAACATTTCTAACGCATCCCAGGATACCATTCACCTGCTTTGCCACAAGGGCACATGGTTGGCCCATATTCAACTTGGTGTCCGCAGGGACCCTCAGGTCCTTTTCTTGAAAACTGCTTTCCAGCTGGTTGGCCCCCAACATATACAGGTGCATGGGGTTGTTCCTCCCCAGGTGCAGGATTTTGCACTTCCCCTTGTTGAACTGGGAAAATGACAAAGTGTAGAAAATGGAAAAGTGTAGACTGTCTTTTGCAGGGTAGTCACAAGCTTTCTGTAATGCCAGATACAGTGTATATTCATGCAATAGACATGGAAGCATCACTAGTAGCAAACCTATTGTGTCTTCTGGAAGAAGCAGGAAGAGGAAGGCCCCATGTGCCTATATTTTAGTGTTCAATTAGCATGGAATAGATACTTTGAGTGGATAGCATGTGAAATATCTTCATAAGTAAGAGAGGCAGATGGATCTGGAACTATAGTGGGCTCCTATCCACGCATTGAATCACCTTTTAGGAACAGTACAGGCCTTTGGGAGTGGTTCTGGTATATGGAAGGAAGCACTCTGGGTGCTGGTGACAGTATAATAGTATAAATCCACTGAATAATGGTACCTCCACTGAAGTCGATATAGGTTACTTCAGGTTGTCATTGATGTACCTAGGAGTGGTAACTTTACTACCAAGACAGTAAACCCTTTGAGATTAGAGATACTTTGTACAGGTTCTGTTTACTATATTTAGGCAGAAAGGATGTCAAGTGCAAACGTAGTGAAAAGATTATGTTGATGTGTGGAGTGTCAGGTACAGATATAAAGAAGGTTTAATAGATTCCCCTTGACCAGGGATTCCCTCAGTGAAGAACTACAAACATGTTTTTACTGTGTAGTAGTCTCATTCCCTGTCATCAATGTGATGCCGTAATATTTTCACTGGCTTTATTGTCAGATGTTTGAACTGACCCAAGCTTTCCCTTTGGCACTGTGTTAACTTCTCTAGAGTGAAAAGTCACACAGAATGACCTTGTTTGATAGTGTTGGAGCAGCGAAACAATGCCAGTAAACAGAGATGGCAAGAGGTGTTTAGAGTTTTGGGAGGATCTATCACCTAGTTTGGATTTGGGGTTAGAAAAATATGTGGAATGTACAGATGTTGAATTGAATATTTCTAACTTGCTCCTTTAACAATAATTCTTTTCTGGTTTTCAGATATTTGAGGTATTATTGTTAATGTAATGGCTGGAACTTCACAGAAGGATTTGATTCAATGATCTGCCATCCTTTTTGAACGAACCTTAGCAGATCTTGTAATTTTTTTCAAGAATTCTACACTCTTAGAGTTCTTTTTTCATGAGTTCTTAATTCTTATATTCTTCATGAATATAAAGTCTTTTATGACACTGAGAGACAGTCTTTCAAAAATGTATAAATGTATCTTAATTTTTGAGCTATTCCAATAAAAGCTGTTCTAGAATGAGTTGAAATCTTGGGGGGAGTTTCCTTGGTGACCTTGATTGTCTATGCTTCAATATTTTAAGGGTAAAGCAGGAGGAAAAATGGCACCTTCATACATTTTTCTGTAGTGAGTCACAGTATAATGTTCTGTACTATGAATTGGTTACTTGGGTTTTTAACTGACTGAGAAATAAAAGAAAGGACATAAAACTTTTTCATGTACCTAGCATTAAGTGACTTTCATAAAGAAACAAAGGAGAGAAATATTTAGATACAGTGTTATATTGCTTTCTCTGCATCTGTGCTTATAGCACCTGTCACAAGAATCTTTTGATATGCTTTGTAGTGCTATGCTAATTCATACATACTTTTTATCTCCCTTTGGTTGCTGGTGGAACTGAGGCAGGTATTTAATTTGTCTGCAATCACACAAAGAATTAATATTAGAATGATGACAGAGTCTGGTAGTTGCCCATCCCAGACTAACCCTCTACATCACATTACAAATGTGATTCAGTTCAGAATGTTCATGTTGATATGTCTTCCTCAGAGCAAGCATAGAAAAGAGAAAAAGTAATTTTGGAAATTTAAGGTATTTGGAGTATCTTAGAAATTAGCAGGTAACATTGTGAGAAAAACACTAAAGATATGGTAAATTCAAAATAGGGATAAAGATGAAAATGCTATTATGTTCATAAAAGGTAAATAGTAAGCTTTCTCAGGGTAAATGGATGATTATTCAGAAAGAAAAAAAAGTAGAAAACTCTGTAGCAGTGTGTAGAATTGGAAAAAGGTATGTGAAAATTATGCTGACATATCCAGGGCTCCTATTGCTTCCTTTTTTGTGTGGAATCACCAATATGGGGTTATAGTCACAGGGGAATTGGGCTGATGACATCTGGCCTCCCTTTCTGATTCTAGCATTGAGTCTGGTTTTCTACCTCTGAGAAAACCATTCAGCTTATCTTTGTGAGCTGTGATACCCTCTGACACACTTTCAAGCTTTTTTGGAGAAGCTGCATGTAAATGGTCTCTTTCCATATATGATGTGGGAAGAGAAAAGATCTTATGCATTTGTTTCTTGCATGTTTCTTCTGAGGTGGAAGATCTTAGAGCAGTCATGTGCCTCTGTCCCCTAACCAGTAAGGCTGGAAGCACAGCTACATAGGACTAGTCAGTGTGCCAGTTAATATACACATGCAAAATGGAGGATCGGGTGCCAATGCCAGTACATGCTGGTGGATTTGATGTGTTCTGGCACTGAGAAAGCAAATATCTTTACATGTTTTTTCTTCTAAATTTGCATTCGTTCCAGGTTAGGAACGAGATATTCTTCTCCCATGCCTTGGTATATAATGTGATACTCAATCTGTGTATCAGACTAAATTTAACTTGGAACATTTAATACTAACAACTCCTTTGGCCACTTGATCATTTCTATCTATGAAGAATTTTCTGTGTCCAGCAAGGAAAAAAAGGAAGGAACTGGAAGCATCCAGGCATCCTGTTTATTTGCATCACATTGGCGAATAAACTCAGTTAACAGCAAGTACAAGGTGAAGTCTATAGATGTGATGGAAAACATTTTAAAACTTTATATTAAGAATTATTTTACAGCCCATCTGTTTTGAATTTTCTGTGTATTTTTAAAGTAAGATAATCCTTTAAAGTAGTTACTAAACTTTTTTTCAACTAATATTGAAATATCTTATCAACATTCTGCAGGTCTCTATTAATAACAATTTTTATATATATTATTTTAGATTATATAGTGTAAGTATATGCTGTATGCAGCTTGGAACAGAGAACTGCCTTTACATTCCCACATACTCTGCAGGGACATGGAATATATTTTTCTTTTTATTCCATTTTTTTTCCTAAAACTCAGGAATTTAATATTATTCGGTGGAATAACTGTAGTGGAGAGAATGCCCTTTGAAATCCTAAGGTGAAAGAAAAAGGTTCTGTGAAAAACACTAGATTATTCATAAAACCATTCAGCAGTTTTGTGTTTAAGTGCTATTCAGAGGCAGTTGCCATAATGAATTTGGTGAGAGCTTATTTCCTTTCTGGGTGATATGGATTTCTTGTGTAGTATCTCTCAATGCACTTTTCTATAAGTTGTGATTAGATGGACTGTAAAGAAACTGACACTGTTACTTAGGTATCCTTTGTGAAGAAAATGTCAGCCCATCAGTCTGGCATTGACATTTGGGGTGGAAAAGGCAGTATGATTGTTTAAAGATTAATCTCCTTAATGTTTCAGTTAATCTTCCCAAAACCTTAAGGGATTTGACAGACAACTCCATGAATTTCCTCCTCAAGTGAATGTGAATGTGTGCATTTATAAGTACAAAGGAGTAAGTAGGAAAAAAAATCGACATCCTAAACCCACAGATGCTTCAGGGGCCTCACAAACATTAGACACTTTGTCATTCACTTGCAGAAGGCTCTTGTCCTCCTCTCTAGTAGTCAGGTTCCTCCACAAACTACATGACATCTCTTGGTTCTGTGGACTGGAGAAGTCAAGTTTTTGTTCTTCTCCAATAATACTGGTAAAGGAGGCTTGTTAAGAGGCTGGCCAATGTGGTACAACATATAAAAGATACTTAAGATAATGCATAGAAAATCAGTGATTCATTTTTTCTTCTGAGATCAAATTGTTGTTCACTGCTATGAAAATGCAAATCTAGAAATTAATAGTTTCTACAGAGCAGGTCTATGGCTAGGAATATCTGGGTATTCAGGAACAAAAGGAAGAGGCTTTACTGTAGGATATAACACAGATTTTATTCAAGCTAACCTAGAATACGTTGAACTTGGCCAGTCATCTCAGGAAAATAGTTTTTTTTTGTGAGATTGATAATCTCTTGGAGATTATCTGTTCTTTCAATCTATTCAATTTGAGTACTTCTTCCTTTGCAAGTCTCTGGCAAAACATGAAAAACTTGAAGTAAAGAGAAACAAATATGTGTAGAAAAGATCTATTAGACTGTAAAGACTCTAGTAGATTTTGCTTAAGCTTGGTTCTAACAATAAACAGGGAGTATTAAATAGTACAAGTAAATTGTTGGAACTGCTTTGTTCTCCCTTTTTATAGCTCAGGGTTACAACCTGTTAGAAAGTCTATGTAGATGTTGCCTGATTTGGACAACTAATTACTGTAGCTTAATCATGTATCTGTCTGTGCTTTGGTGTTCTCATCGTCTGGAAAATAACATGCTAGCTTGTAAATGCTTCCACAAGATGCATAAACTGAATAAACAGAAGAGATAAAGAAGCTTTGTGCTCTTTCTTCATATGAATGCCACTATGATTGATTTCAGAAAAAAGGAAATTGTTTCCCCTTGAGAAGTATATTATCATTTCCTTGCATTCCTTGACGCCTTCCTCCCTGAAGAGTAGAGAGGTATCCTCCTGGGCTATAATGCTTAAAAACTAAAAGACATTTCTGGATAAACTGCTCTGTAACTGAAAAGATTTGAAATGAGTCAGATAGATAGGTTATACTCAAGTTGACATTTATAAGTGATGCTATCTGTTGGTTCCAGCTGTAGAGTGCGGACGAAGCAGAAATACATAGGGACAAGGTAAGACTTCTTTGCTGCAGTGAAGGTTTAACCTTGCCCAGAAGCTGGTTAAGTGGAAGGCAACCAGACAGCACTTAGTTGGTCAGATTTAGTCATTTACTCATTATTATGATAAGATACAATTACTTAAAGGGAAACTGTCAGCTGAATACAGGAGAAATGGCTTGGCTTACTTAAAACTAGTGAGAAGCAGAGAAAGAATGAGGTGACCGCAAGCTCAAGAGGAGAAATGTTGTCAACAGATATGAATTAAAAAAACATTGTATGGGACTCATTTCAGGTAGTCATGATTCCAAATATGACTATGTTACACTTTGGAAAGAACAAAGAGAATGGAAGTTAAGATAACCAGTCTACCTTGACTGAGCTGAGCAGAATGGAGGAAGAAAATATCACCTCAAACCCCCACTGCCTTGATGCTGGACAGTGATGAGACAAAAGCCATGCAATTGAGTTAAGACATTCAAATGCTACTGAAGATCCCTGATCCACCCAGTTGAAAAAGAAAAGCCCAGAAGGTGGTACTTCAGAAGACTATCAAACACCAGCCTGCTTAGTATAGTTTGAGTGTTAGAAAGAAATTGATTAAACAAATATCTATATAAATAAAAATTATATATACATGCATGCACATACACACATAAATATAAATCTTAGATATAATTAGTCATAGGGAAAAACCCCTCATTATTCTGTCCTCATGATTTTCTTTTTTCATTTGAGCAGGTAGAAATTACTGTGTCTGAAGTAAAAAAGAGATGGCTGCTTGACTGAATTAATTAGATATGGTTGGTCCTGCCTTGGGACAGGGATGTAAGGGATGTACTAGATGACCTCTTAGTACAACCGCTTTTCCTTTTGAGGCTATGTTGCCCTTTCTTTGGCAAATGGTTTGAAAGTCAAAGTCAGTTGAGACAGTGGCAGGAGTGTTGATAAGACCAGAGCCAAGGAGGCACCTGGGACTTATCCTTCCTCTCCAGTGCCAGGAGATCCTGTGTCTGAACTGAGCAAAGGTGAGAAGAGCAAGGGCCTATAGGACAGATGGAGAATGGTTACTTTCAGAACTTCTACCTGTTATCTTCTTATGCTTGGCTCTGGAGGCTCTTGCCCTTGTGCTAAGGTGGGCAGTGGGTGATGAGGCAGTTGAGTAAGGAGAAGAACATCTGTTAGCTTCAGTGGAGGCAAGCAGGGTAGGGAAACCAGCTGAATTTCTAAGCTCTGATTTGATTGAACATCCATACTGAATCCCTCTTGAACAGTCCTTCTAAAATCTGTAAATAAGTTCATATTTAGAATACGAAAATGCTAACAAAATCATGCTGTTGCAATACTGAAGGGCATGAATTGTCATTTATTGACCTCCTTTACCAAACTGGAATGTGTGCAGATTGTCCTTTTGAGATGAACATGAACTAATTACTGGAATAATTGGCCTTTGCTGTTAAAACTAGTACACCTATAGCCACGGAAGGAGATTATGCGAATTTTAATTAAGATAGTGAAGATCTCAACAAGGTTTCCAGCTCCCTTAATTTTTTTGTGAATTTTGTGATAATTGGCACCACATTACAGTATTGGCTGCTGAACCAATAGGCCCTGGCCTGAGAATTTCAGCCACCATTCAGAACAAATAAGCTTCTACCTTGTGTGGACAAGGAAAAAGTTTAAAACACTGTGTTACAGGAATATAGGAGATAGCCTCAAGGGCTGTTCGAAATTACTGAAGCCAGTTGCTGCTTTGTTAGCTTTCATTTTAAAGCAGCTTGATTTTTTTTCCCCCTCCATTGCTATATCACCAAGTGAGTATTAAAGATTGAGAGATCAGAAAGAAACTAACCTCTCCACATTTTTTTTCTTTGGAAATACAACTTTCAGGATTTTTATCATCTGGGTCATAACCTCTGAATACTGCTTCAGTTTACATCTTATTTCCATTAGATCATAATCTTTTAGCATTCTGGGAAGCTGGCTCAATGTTAATTTAAAGGTGAATTCAGTCTGCAGAACTACCAAATTTGTTTCCTCCCTCAAATGATTTTTCTGTAACTATTTCACAATAACCTGCTTCTTTGAAATGTTTACATCTTCTAAATGAATAGGCCAGTTGAGTTGGATGCAGCTGAACTTTTGAAAATCACGCAAGGAGAAATATCTTTCCTTGTTTTTTTTTAATCATGTTTATTTTCTTTTTTTAGAAAGACGTAATGAGGACAAAAGTATAAAAAACCCTAGTTGTTGGATGATGTTTTTGCTCCTGTTTCAAAAATTACTTCATCAAAAGATGCACTCAACAGTGAGGGTCTAATTTTTGCTGGTAGATACCCCATTGAAATTTCACTAAGGGCAAGAGAAACCAGTTAAATGGAATGGAATGGAATATGTGGCCTCAGAATCCAGTGACAATTAGTCTGGGTTTTTTTTGAGAACCGAATCTGTAGTAACCTGCAATTCAGGTTGCTATTCTGTAGCTATGTAATCTTTCAGTAAAGACGAAATGTGGTTTTCAAAGAGATCAGAAAACAGGAAGGAAGAATATTCACAACAGCTCTAGAGGCAGGGGGGCATTTATGTGGCTTGTGAAGAGAAGTAGCTTAAAACCATTGTAAAAATTAAGCAGTGGAATAATATGAAAGGCTTCTGGAAATGTCTTAGATTGTTCTTTCATGTCACTGCTGTGGATGGAAAGGCAATGTAACTGATACCAGTACAGTGCTTTAGCATCAGTGCGCAGAAGCATGACAGTGATGTATGTTTTTTTTTTAGTAATTCCAGTTTTCATTCCTGAACAGAAATGTTTTTGATACAGCCTGTCTAGAACCAGCAGTAAATTTTAATGAAATGTTTTTACACTATGGTTGCAAAAGAAGTATTTAATGAGAAATATATTCTAGAATGTTTTGCCTGGATGAAATGAGTATTTTTTTTTGCTTCTGTAAGTGATAGCAGATAGATCCCAAAGAACCCAAGTGAGCTCAGTAAGCCGATCAACAGACAGCATTGTTTCTTAGTGTCAGTAGATTCTCCTGTTAAGTCCTGTTCCCCTGTCAGGGGGATATACACTAAAGAAGCCATTTAGCAGCTGCTCGACCTTGCTTTTAAAGGAGGTTTTCCTTTAGAGTTGGAGCTGTGGTAACTTCATTTAATTTGGTGTTCTACTCTCAGCTTTCTAACTGGTGCAATGGCCAATATATTTCAGTGCTAAAAGCCAAGAATTGCCTTGTGAATAGTTACTGCTGAACTTAAAACTTCTCTATGTCTTTGACAACAGACACTGATAAAAAGGAAAGCAGAAAGGAGTTGGTGTTGGCTGTGGAAGCTGGACCAACTGTGGCTGAGCTGGCTGGTCCTCATCTGTGTGAGCACCGAAGAGGCTCTGCAGCTGTTGGAAAAGAGCCCTGCTCCTGCCTGCATGACTTCTCCTTTTTAATGGCCTGTGAGCGGTTTTGGTTTAGCCAACTGTCCCGTCTTTAGATCAAATATTTAAATTCTCATATCAAGTTTGAATGGAAGAAAGAGAAACAGATTCAAGCAGACTTGTTTGTATTCATACCAGAAGTCGATGGGCCTTTCCCTTCCTCTATAACACTGTTGTAGAATTTCTACATGACTCCGTGTGCTGTAACATAGGTAACTGTTATCTTGTGGTTAAAAGATTTTAGTCCCACATGTAACTAGGTCCACTTTCCTGTCTGAGTTAGTAAAGATATTACTTTGCATCTTCTGAAGGAACTGAAAAGATGTAAAAGACCCCCATGTCCAATATAAAGCATATGATCATATTCAGCACTTTTGAGAGCTAAAGTAAAAAACATACTAAATATCTGTAGTGGCCCAAGGTTTTTCCAAAACAACTGAAAAAAAAAATTTTTTTTTCCACCATCTTTAAACACAAGTATATAAAATGTTTACAGATTTGTAGTGTAGTATTTGATCGTTTAGAAAAAAAAAATTCCAAAGCTTCCAGTGGTTTGAAGACCTGTTGCCTGAAAATCTATAGATTTTACTTAAAAGCACTTTGGCTTGAGTGATAGTGCTTTTCTTATATGTGTGTGTATATATATATGTGTGTGTGTGTGTGATTTGTACATATTGTAATAATATATATAATATATAAATATTTATATAAATAACTATATATGTAAAAAAAAGATATCTATCTTTTTTTTTTTGTTTTTAAAGGAGAGGTGGTAAATGTACTATTAGGGTAGAGGAACATAGTTGTAGCCATAAAACCTGTGTAAATGATTATTTCTATATGTATGTGACTGTATGATTTGATGACAAAAGAGACTTTCAGCCTTATCCTGAGGACTCAAATATTTGTCCCTTCATTTGTGGGTGTTTTGGATTTGTAAATAACACTGCTTATGGGTAACATGTCTCTGTAAGGAACCATGCACCTCGGATAAGCAAAGCTGCTTCACAGAAATGTAGTTATGGTATTGGTACAGTGCCGTGAGCAGCATAGACAAGAAAGAAATACAGCCTGTTACAAAGACGCCTCCTCCCCAGTGACTTATAGTTATTTAAGGCCATGGAGTAATTTTTCTTCTTCTTAAAGAAAAAAAAGACCAAGAGGAAGAATAAGTTTTCATTCCACTAACTCAGTATCTGTTTTATTTCTAGGGTCTCTTTTGGGAAAGGATATCCTGGCAGAATAACTAGTGACCAGAGTGAGTGTTTAAACCCCTAGAAAAAGAACGTGTCCCTCATGAAAAATTCTGACCACAGAAATGTCGAGCTACTACATTAAGTTGAGGACATGATCGATCCAAGGGTTAGATGACATGAAAACATGTATACACTTTGTGTTAACCTTTCATATCTGTGAAAGACAGATGATAAGCCCTTTACCCTACTGCCAAACTGAAGAAGGATTCAATCTCTGCACTGGTTCCATTCTAAATAAATGTGGATTTTATGTAAACCGCAACCCAAACTTTTTATGAATTCAGGAAATGCTGGCTTCATTTTTCTTGTCAGGCTACAAAACTAGACCATGACAGATGAGTTTGAGCATTTGCTGATCATTCATCTACAAAACATAATAGTTTGATTCTTTCACTTATGGCTATTTACAGAAATAAAAGTTAATTAATTGAAGCATTGGTGCTCAGCAAATTCTTTTTATTTTTTCCCCTTTAGCCAGATTTCATTGTATCTTAAGAAAAATCTTTAATAACATGATACAAATGAAAGATCATAGACACCATTTCCTATTGAAAGGGCACATTTATTTAGCCTTAATATAAGAATAATAACACTAGCTACATGTACCCACACAAATATACTGTAACTCAATCAACAATGCAATCAACTAGTTTGGTGTTATTCATGCGGTACCTGAATAATTCAAATTAATCAAATCCCCTAGAATCAAATGGAGCAGTCACAGCTATGCAAAGCTAGTGCAAAATTTAATTTGTGCTAATCTGCCTTGGAGAGCAGAAGCACAAAATATCCTAGAATATTAGCATCAGTTGCCTGTTTTGGAGTTCAGTTCTCTCTTTTTTTCTTCCTCTCATTTTCTCTGTGTCTTATAGACATTAACATATTTAAGGAAACGTGATTTTAAATTTATTGTTTACATTCTAGAAGAGTAGAAAAGTCCTTACTTAAGAAAATGTTACCTTTTAGCACTATTCCATTAAGGGGAAACTATGTTGCAGGTATATCAGAAAAGGAAATAATTTATTCACAAAAATGAAGCTAAGCAACCTGCCTTTAGCATTGTATATGAATGAAATCCATAAACCAAATTCAGATAATAAACAGAAGATTTTTAAATAACTGCTTTCTTCAGTGATCCAAGGCATAGCAATAGAAGTTGAAATCAAGACAAATATAAGTTTCAACTTAAGGGATAAATCTAGCTCTAGATTATTTCTTTTTCAGGTTCCTTTGACCTGAAATGGGATTTTATATACTCAACACTCCAACAAGCATACTGCTCCCCATGTAATACGGGAGGCACAGCATCAGTTAAAAGAAGCAGAGCAATGCCACTTCTGTACACATTCAAATGTGTATACAAATTTTATATGAATACTCAGTTCCAAGATGATTGGTTAGCAGTCATTGTCAATACTTTGGTTTTAATGAAGTAGGGATTCTCTATTAAGTTTTTTTTTTTACCTTATAGATGAAGCCATTACATATTTTAAGACTGAAATGTAGCAAATGCAGGTTATTTCTTATTCCCACGAGAAGCAAGGACCTGCATAGCTTAGTTTAGACACATAAGATGCACAGGAGAACAGAGGAGGTGTTTTCAGAATGATAGCAGGGGCCAACATGATCTGTTTGATAATCCCAAGCTAGGGACTCGTGTTGGTATTTATGCAGACTCATTCACTTACAAAGTGACACTCTAAAAAGCCCAGTGGTGCAAAGGACCCTTTGTGGTAGAAAAGTCAGGTCAGTGTAAATACTGATAGACACAGGTGACCACATGGCTTGACAATCAGGAATAAATTGGACTATGTGATCAGACATGTCTTCCTTAATGTAAGCCATAGGGAAAGGCTCACTCAGTATGCTACACTGTACAAGTCATCTACCACCAGAAGCCCCCTTTGGTCTCCTGCATAAAGTAAAAACTCTCTCTGTTTCTGTGTGGTCCAGGATGATCAGTGTAGGAAAATAATCTGAAGTCTGAAGCTCTGTTGATTTATTTGAAACAGTATGAGCAATATTCTCTACTGAATAACACTGCTTGGCTGACAAATGCGTCCCCTTCCTTGTGGTGAGGGAAGGATTTGAAGAACAGTCTTCTGCAAAGGTGGCTATGTTCTCCTTCACCTGCGAGCAGCAACGCGGAAGAAGGGAAACAAAGCACAAAGGTGCATGTTTAAAAATGTGACATACCAGGAAAGGAGTCTGGGATTATGGGCTGATATGCAACAGGAAGTAGAAATTAGAGAAGAATGGGCTGTGACAGGCCATGTCAGTGAAGAGAAAGAATAAGGGGGATCAGTAGAGAAATGACCAAAGAGAAGTGACATAGGTGAAATAACAGTCTTTGCAGTACTGTTCCAAGTGCCTGTAGGGGAGGAAAGACTTTCTTTAACAAGGCAAGAAATAATCATACTGCTTGAGGAGAATTTGGATGGACAGTTTAGCTGTGTGGAGAGAATAAATAGGAAAGGCTGTACATTAGAAATGTTACTTAGAACATAAATACAGAATTTGTAGTGTGGTCATGGTGCCTTAGAAAGATTATGGCACAAAATGAAAGATTGTGATGAGAATTATGGTAATTTTCTGCTTCTACAAGTTTTATGAGATGAAGGTGTTGATTCATCTTAAGCCACAATGAAATTTTTTTGTGTGTAACTGCAGTGGTCTTCCCACCTGCAGCCTCTGGGTCGTAAAGACACAAGACATGCCTAGTCAGCTGTGTGCTATTTAGGCTGTGAAGTTTTGCTTGAATGAGTCAGTCAGTTGATTTATTTCTCATTTCTCTTTTGCATATTAATAGTTATCAAAGGCAATTACAAGATGTTTAAAAAGAAAGATTCTCAAATGCCACTGTATCACCAGAGATTGGTACCAGAGTATGACAACTTTTTTTTTTTTCTCTAAAAATGCACAAGCCAAACAGTCAGCTGCTATATATCAGCTTAGGTCCCTTGAAGCAGTTTTACACCAAAGGAGAGTCTGGCTCTTCTTTCCTGCAGTTTGGTTGATTCCATCTTGTTTTCATTCAAGTGTGTGCTTCTGAGAAGATAATCACTGACCTGTAGTTCTTAAGGGCTGCAATCTCTTAAAATAACTGGCTTTGGGATAAACATTTTATTTCTGCCAGCAGCATAATGCTTGGGCTTGAAATGTTATCATCCAAGGAAGTTTTATCTTGAAAAACTTTTCATGCTGTCTGGCAGTGAACATCAACCCAAGTAAGAACCTGAAAGTACTGAATCATCTGCAAAAAAAAGAGAACTGAAAAGCAACAAGAATTCAAACCTTTTCCCTAAGCATTGCTTTGAGCAAAGGCAGTGTCAGGTCTTGCATATCTGTCATTAGAACGGGCTAATCTGAGACATTCATGCAGCTGAGGCATGACTGTATGTTCTATCTGGCTCCAGTTGTAATATTGCAAATCTGTAAAAGCATAAATCATTTGGGATTCGCTGTGTTATCATTAGAATCCTGATTATGGGAGCAGAAGTGACCACTGCAGATAATGTTACAAAACTGTTTCTACTATAACATTTCAAATTTACTTGCTCAGAAAGGGAAACTCTATGCCTTTTATGCTAAAGTTGTTATGCTTTAGCACTGCTGGAAATTTATTTATTTACTTAATTTTACTTGGAAATGAAGAAAGAAAGACCAATGGTTTTGGAGGAAAGTAGAAGAAATATATATTTATTGTACATGTACCTCTGAATAAAGTAGGTACCCTGAAGTTGTCAGACTTACTTCAGTAATTTGTTTCAAAAACGTTTATTCCCTTTCCTCATTCTATTTCTCTACTTTTTGCTGACTTCCTCCTCCAGTTTTTTGTGGCTTGCAGAATAGCTATAATTTATCAACTCCATAACTGCAGTCTTTCAAAAATCCTTCGAAGAAGACCTTTCAGGCCATGTTGCTGGGGTCTGTGATAGGGTGGTCAGCGCATGTGTCTTCTGAGGTGAGTCTTCTCCTGGATGCATCCATAGACTGAAAAAATCTTTCTATACAGAAGTTTCCAGTAAGGGAAGTAAACCTTCTGTCCTATTACCATATTTTTATGCATATATTACATATTGCATCTGATCCACTCTCATTTTGAAGTACTACTTCCACTTGAAGTATCCTCAGATAACATGCACCCAAGATATCCCCCATTAAATCAGAGGAATGGACATAGGACAAATGAAGCCATGTACGGGCTTCAGGACTGTAATACAGGAAAGCCTACTTGGACAGAGGAAGTTAGCTATAGGAAAGCAGAGACAGAGAAAGAAAAGGGAAAGAAAGGACTCTTGAGGTAACTTTCGTATTTTGAAAATGGAAATACAGTGGAAACAGAAATACAACATATTACTGCTGAATCACAGACTGTATCTATGCAACCATTTAGTTATGCCAGAATTCAGTCACTAGATCATTTAAATCAAATCAGGAATTTCCAATAAATGTTCACACTGGATAAAACACATCAAAAAGGACAAATAAAACAAGGTCAGCTGTGGACTATGGCAAGCAGAGTTTATTTCTAGTACTGCCAATGAAATTCCTCCTGTCAGAGGAAAAAGGATAAAAGCAAACTGAGTTTGGATTATTCTGAGCTTTTTAGCATTTTTCACTGTTTTATCTCCTTAAAATAATGAAGAGTAATTTTATTTTAGTGGTTTGGCTCATGTAAAATAATGGTTCAAATTAAGTTTCCTAATTATGCATTTAAATGGAAGAAGATTGTAATTTAAATTCTCATTGACTGTTAACAAGTTATTTAATAAGGATAACCAGAGTTCAGCTGTGTATATTACATAGTTGTTGCATGATTTAAGACCCTGTGGGGTGACTCTAAGTGTTTTGCTTTGATAGCAACCAAAAAGTTCAAATTCTTACTCATATTATATGAACACTTTAAGCCGTTTTAAGGATTGAAAAATTGTCAAACATAACTTGTAAGAGTTCTTTCTTACCATGTATTATATCAAAGTCTGTAGTCCTTATATCACTGCAACACCTGAGCATCTTCCAGAACTGCATTAATGACTTGTCAAACATCTGCTGTGTGTAGTTTTCTTTGCTATTCCTGCTGTTGCAGCTGGAAAGTAGTAAATCTTACCTTTTGTTCTCTCCAGGTTCTTACAGTGCTGTAATCACTATGGTAGCTGAAAGCCTTAGAGGCTGGAGTTAGAGGCTTGATATTTCAGGTTAATCTCAATTTATTTTTGGTGGGATTCATGTGATGCAAGTCCTACTAACAAGGCAGCTGTGTGCTGGCTCAAGATTTGCCCAGCCATCAGACACTGTACGTTGCCTTCACTGTGAGGAATTGCAGTGTTCGTGATAGGAACTATGACTTGATAGTTGACCCAACCTTCAGGCTGGCAGTGGGCAGTCAAGCTGAGCTGTATATTCAGGAGATGGTTTGTTTGAGTAGTTTGAATCAGTTTTAATGTCACTTCTTATCTCCAGATGTAAAAAAATTTTGTACTAATACCATGTTCTTTTGATTACAATTTAGGATATGCAATGTTAGATCCTGAAAAGATTTAATGGTGGAGGTTAAACTTCCTATCTAAGAGATGGGAAAGAATAAATTTTCTTTGTATTTCTTGATCTTTATTGCTGAGGTGGTAGATTGGTTCCTGAACTAGATGGCCTTAAGGACAGCTCTAATTTATAGCCATAATATCTAACCCCAAAAGATCTTTGAAAGGTGGAGTGTCCACCTGTACCAATCGATGGTTACAAATGTTTAAAGGACAGTAACGCCACACCTGGCCACCTGTTCCCACTCAAAGCCAGCTGTGGTGCTGGGGAAGTCCTTATCGTCTAATTAGGACAGCTTTAAGAGGAAAACTGTAAGAATGACCTAGCTCCCAGGGCCTAGCTTTGTGTGGGTATTCAGAAAGATGGAAGTAAAGCAGGTCTCCAAGAAAACTGAACTGACAGAAGCCTAGGAAAACTCTGGGTTTTCCCTCAGAAGATTCTGTTCAAGGTATTAGCTTTCCCTACTGCCTATTATTAACCTTTCTAGAGGAGACTGGAATTAGTACTTATATAACCCAAGTAATAAACTGTCAATTTTTGCTATCTGTGGTACTCTTTGGGAATGTAATTACAGGCTAGGCTTCATTTGCTCCAGTGTTGAAAAGAAAGAAACCATTGGGGTCTGGTTTGCTTATTTTATTCTTAGTGTGGTTGTAACATTTGTGTGAGCAATACTGAACTGCTATTTCTTATATTTCTACCATGTATACAAGATACTTTTGAAGCATATCCAGAAGATTGTGTGAAGAATTCTTTAAGCATATTTGTAAATTAATGTTTCAGAGCAAAAGTCAACTTTTTCTCTTTCACTGTTTGCGTTTCAAAACTGCTTCCTTTTTTGCATATCAAAAGTAACTTAAATCTTAGCAATCTTTCAGTAGGATTAACTTGTTTAATGGGTTTGATGAATGATTGGATCAGGTGGAATATAAGTGATATTTATCTAGAAGGCAGGTGGTGATGATCATAGGATCACAGATTGGGAGGGACATTAGGAAACCTGTAGTCCAACCTGTTGCTCAAAGCAGAGCTAGCTATGTTATCGGATCAGATTACTCAGTCAGCTTAAATACCTTCATGAAAACAACTTGGATAGGCTTAAGGGGTTTTTTTTGTGGTTGTTTTTTTTTTTTTTTTTAAGACTTTTTAGAAATGTTGGATTTATTGCAAAAGGAGGACTATTCAACAAGATTTCATGGGCATCTGTGACCTAACTTGAAAACTTTTTAATGAGCATTTGTGTGTCTGATATTTATTCAGTTCTTGGTATGGAGAGAGTCAAGTGCTGTTTTGGGAATGAAGTGTATATTTTGGTAATTAATCCCTGATGTATGGGAAAGAATTTAACACTTAATATTGGCAGAGTTTTGACATCCAAAAGAAAATCATTGCTTTGAAGTGGTCAGTGTGGAAGCAGAGTCTGTTAGAAAAGGTATATATGATGCTGGTAATAATTCTGGTAACAAACTTGATATTTCAGGTTAATCTCAATTTATTTTTGGTGGGATTCATGTGGTGCAAGTCCTAGATGATGTGTACTTCATTAAATTAGAAAAAAACATTGCAAAATTGAAATCTAGTCTGTTGAAAGTTTGAAAAGAATTTCAGAGTTATTCTGACTCTAAAGCATACTACAAAGTTTTTTGTTCCTGAAATATTTTTGTCCTTCAAGCTGCTGTGTGAAAAATTCCTTGCCTCAGATCACAGATGTTCACACCTGGTTAACAGTGGACTGAAGCACTCCTGCAGCATATGAGTTAAAGAAAGCAGGGAGCAATTCAAACTGTTAACTATCCGGGGGTGCTGGATAGAGCATCCCTAGGCAGTTAATGGAGAGAAGTGAGATGTTCACTGAAATTAAGTTTGTTACCTATAATAGATGATGTGAACACAGTTCCAATTTTTTTTTCTTTCTTTCTTTTTTTTTTTTCCAGTGCAAGCCATTGTCCAGCAACCCTGGTAGTAGGAAGCTTAAATTGCTATTGTGCTCTTGAAGTCAGCCCTCAACAACATGATGGCAGAATTACAAGTGAGTTTCTGTGCCAGATGGGACTTAACTGAAGATATAATTGAAACAGTGAGAACACCTGGATACACAATACTGCCAACTACAAAAAGGCATACTTCTAATAGTTACTGGTATAAACAGACCAAAAAACATTTACAGGCAGCATGATGAGTGTTAAGGAGAGTTTTGTTCCTTTAAAGCCTGTATAAATTCCAGTTAATGCTTTCTCTAGAAAGATGATTTTGTGGGTTCTTGGCATAGGTTTTGGTTCTCCATTTACCCAAACACCACCCAGTCACCATGACATAGCTTTCATTTTCTTTTGTGATTTGAAGAAGATATGCATAATCCACTTCTTATTAATAATCTAGTCCTCTGAGGTACCAAATACTCTAATTTCCCATTCAGTTCATATTTTACAGGGCCCTAAAAGTTGATGTAAAGGAAATACGTTTTGGAACACCTATGTAGGTATTATGCTCTTTTTTTAAAGTAGATAAATTGGGCCCATAAGGCTTATTGTGATTAAAAGCTTCACCGCTTATGGTAAAATTCTAGAGCTACCCATATTGCTGTTATTAGCATATAAATGCTCTTATCTGCCAGAGTTGGACATAATCATGAAATATGCCATCATTCCAGGATGAAGTTGGGAGCTGCCTGGGGTCCCATAACATTATGAGAATGAAGTAGCAATACTATTGTCATGGTTGAAGAAGCACATTCATTACCAGCCCCTCTTTTTTGAAACTGGTAATTTTACAGGGGAAAAAAGCTTACATGTTAGGTAAAATTTCTGAGACTTATTTTAATGTCAGAGGTGACTTTTTTTCCCAGTACAGTGACTTTAATACCTTTACTTACTGTCATTATTTGGGTAGCAAGAAAAGCTGTTTTAACTTTAATTATTCCAGTTTCTTTGCATGCACATGGAAAACAAATAGCTTTTTAATAGTCAATTTGTTAGGGATTTAATCTACATGTAAAACAAGCAACTTTGGAAAACTTTGAGATTTATGTCACATTTTAACTGTGTGGTCAGTTTTTCTGTGGAGCTTTTTAGGATCCACTTTCTTCTTATTTGCTCCTTATTTGTGTGGTTTTGACTACTGCTGCACAAGGGCCGCTGGCTGGGATCATCTAAAGGGCTTTACAGGGAGGCAGAAGCTGAAATGGTCTTTCTTTGTATGTGAATATGTGGAACATAGCTAAGAATATCCTTAATGGAGTTTTTCTGTGGACCTAGAGAAAGGCAAAATAGGACAAGTATCCTTCCACACAACTTTATTTTCCAGAAACCACTAGGTGGGTTTACATTCTGCCCATAGTATTGCAATATTCAGACCTTATAAGGAGATCTAAACTCCATTAATGTGTATAAAAAGTTAGATGAAAAGAATCTGCATCAACTAAACTAAACTGTTACTTAAACTGCATGTTTCTTTGAATTTCTTATGGTTAGAATAAAACCTTTTACTGTGCATATTTTTGTTGTCACCAAAGGCTTATAATGCCATGACAGAGGTTATTTTTGCAGGACATGTAGCCTGTGTGAAATTTCAATAGAAATCTTAGAAGAGAGTCTGATGATACAAGGTTTCCAGCTCAGTTTGCAGACTGGCAGATAAAACTGGGTATAAAACAAATAGGTGTCCAACCTTTGAATCCTTATCTAAGGTGAACCTTTTAAGATTCTGTCCTCACCACTTTTCTAAGGGATACAGATGGTATCAGTTCTACCAGTTCCCAGTCCCAGATCAATCAATGTCGAGCCTGGATTTATTTTCAACAGTTTGTGGAGGATCCCTTGATAGCACGCATCCTGTTCATTATTTTTGACCCATGCTATTGAGATCGAATCCATATGTTTATTAATTCCACAAAAATCTGCCTGAAATCTAAGGTAAGTAATTTATGAGCTCTGGCTATGTTATGGGAACCTTTCTGTAAGAAAATATAGTATTCTAAAAAAAATTGCTCACCTATCTTCATAATCATAAATTATTTCATACCTAATTACAAACAGACAGTCTGAATAATTGTCTTCATTGAGAGCTGTCTGACACAGAGAATATATACTGCCTTATTTTATAAACTTTATAACGTGCAGTCCATAAATATGTCACAGCTAAGGAGTACTGCATCTTTAAGTATATTAAATGCAGTCTTGTGTAACCAAACATAATAGGATTTTTAAATGAATTATAACTGACTTACTTAACAAACAGCTTTTTAAACTTTCTACATGTGTAAAGCTTCTTTAAACTGACCAATTCAAATTAAATATCTGAAAAGAAACTTTGTATTTGGCAGTATTGAAACAAATTAGTGTGATTCTTGTTTCACGTACATTTAAAAGCAATAAAACAGTTTCAGGGAAAATGGTTTTAATTACTTCCTTTAAAAAGCACCTGTTAATGGGTTTTAGAGCAATACCAAAGTCAAAGAAATGTCAGAAATGAGAATGCATATGCTTTGTTTCAGTGAAGGTCATCTTTATAGTTGCTTAAGGACCGAACCTGATATACATTGTACTAACTTGCAGTAGGCTTCATTTTTAACAATCATTCTCTTCTTTTAGATTGAAAATAATCTAATTCAAAACTTCATCTTGAGTTGATATGCATTCGTTAATAATGCCTTTTTTTGGAAGGGATGGAATTTCATATAAAAGATACGGGTGACATAAGCCGTGTAGGAAACTTCAAAGATACTAATCCAAACAGCAGGGAAACTGTGGAGGGGGTAAGGGGATAGAAAATGAGGTAATAAAAGACAGGAAAGTTAAAGTAACTGAAAAAAAAAAAAAAGAATCCCGTACTCTAGTACTAACAACTCAGGCTAAATGATGTATTCAAATGTATTCTGCTTTAAGTACTCAACCATGATTTCACCTCTAGTCTGTTTTTTTAGGAAGACAACTGGCCTTCATCCAAGTTGCATTGTTTCAGTAATTAATTATGGCTCATTTCCAATCTAAATTTGCCAAACTTCAGTGTCCGTCCCCCCTCAGTTATAAAACAGCAGTTCTGGTAATAGAGTCCCTGTTCTGCTGTTTCATATGCATGCAAAACACCGTGAAAAAACTTTCACAACTGGCATTAGGTTTTCTTTCTGCTCTTGAATCATACCTGCAGCAGATGTGTGCATGGCAAATTTCAGTTTTATCAAAAAAATATTTGTGAATTTCAGTTACATTTGATTAATAGCTGGGAGGAAAAAAAAAGGAAATTCCTGAAAACATTGAAATATTTAATCTTCACATTCTTGAAAGGATATTTTGCTTTGGAAATGCATGCTTATTTTCTTTTGAACTAGAAAGATCAGCGATACAGCCTGATCCTTCACAACATGAATTAAGCAGTGTGATCCATCAGCTCCACTGAATTCAATTGACTTTGGTGGTGATCTACCTGGAAGTGATTAGCGAATTAGTTATGGTAACTGGAGGTAAAGAGGCAAACACCCAACTTCCCTTGTGCCTCCAAAGGGCTCTGGAATACAGCTAGGCAGTTGCCCGAGTAGTTTACCTGTCTGCCTGCCTCCTTTGAGGTATTAAGTCATAGCAGCAAAGATAATTAGAAATATTCTTTCTAGATGATGATCAGAATTTCCCTTTGTCCTGTTTTTATTTGCATAAAAGACATAATATCCATAAGCACCACATTCTACCAAATACTAATTCTTTCATAAGGCCACTATGTATCTCTGTACTGAAAGAGAAAAAGATTCAGAGCAGTAGCCATCTTGCCCTGATCTTTCTTATGTCAGCATTCAGGTGACATTGGAGATGTCAAGGCAAGATAAACCGTATGTTATAGGCCACAGTAGAAGCAAATTAAATGTGCTCAGGATAATATTTGTCAAGGAAGAGAGTACCAGCAGTGTTCTGACTTCAGAAAAATTCTATTTTAGCGTTGAATATACTATACTCTCAGACATAATACAGGTACTCTTCTGTTAACATTAAATATCAATGTCCTTTTTCTCCTACAAATCTGGCACCTAATTTTATAGTATCACATCTCTTTCCAGCCTAAAATGTCAGGCCTATTTAATCAAGTGGATGCTTCCAAATGAAACTAGAGTTTGTGTGGTGTTTTCCAAACTCTTGTAATTATAACCAGGTTCATGTCCACCTCTGTAAACAACAGTGAACTCCACTTCCATGTTTGACACTGCCTTGGGCTCATAAATGTGTTGACTGATGTGAGATCAACTGGTGTAGAAATTCAACAAATGAAAGCTGTAAGCTATAAAGCAAGATTCAGGAAAAACTGAGGTAGCTAAATGAAGTAAGTTGGTAATGAGGATCTCTTTTTAGATGTCTGTTTTTTTGAATTCTGCTTGCATTGGTACACAGAATTGCATGCGGCTGATAAGCTCCATCTTTTAAAACAGAGGGACCAAGTTCTCCTGTAGCCCCTTAAGAGCTCGACATATGAAGTGAGCTCAGCACTCACTGACAAGGAGGAAATTTCTAGAAACAAAAAGTAGAATAGTCTAGGGCATGACAAATGTGGCGTCAAAACTCGCCTTAGCAGGCAGTGAATTAAAATCTACCACCTGTGAGAATACTGCAGTTACCAAACTAGGCTGAGAAAAAAATTGGGAAAGCACTATCCATTCTCCAGAAAGTGTTTCACTCTGTGACAAGGGACTCAGGCAAAGGATAATCACTGGAGCAGAGAAAACACAAAAACCTGTGCACTGAGACTTGCTCATTCACTGGAAGAGGTTCAGATGAGTTCCTCCCAGCACTGCTTATGCATTTTAGTGAATGCAGAATATTCATATACACCAGTTCTATTAAAAGATGTGGTAGTTGAGATGTGAGCCATTTTAACATCTTCCACTTATGACTTCTGGGGCTTTTTGGGCTGCTGGCCCAAGGTGCCTTACTGTCCCTATATGCTGAGTGTCATAGGTGCTACAGATAGGCCCAATCACCTACAAAACTCTCTTTGTACTGGTTACGAAAGGTGCCTATGATCTTTACTGATTCTTGCTTCATGTGATACACCCGTGTATTTTTGGAGATGTAGGTCCTGGAATCTAAATGAGTGCAAGTATCTTGTGTCTGTATGGGCAGAGCTTTTGACAATTATTATATGGAAAAAGAAAAAGAGAATATTAGAGAAGTGTTGCCTGTTGTAAAAGCCTTTGGTCAGGGTTCTCAGAACTTGCCTTTATTTTGATTGTTTTGAAGCCTCAGATGGGAATGCAAGAGAGGAATATGCTTGCTGTTTTTAAGCTGCATCCCAAGTAGATCTGAAGACAAGGGTAGAAAGCTGGTGGATGTAGGTAAGCAATGTTTATTAGGAAGCTAAAATTGACTTTAATTATTCATGAATGGGTCTATAAATGAACATTGCTGCATACTATACTTTCTCATACATGCCTCATGTGATCTCAGGCAGCAATTTAAGCCATTCTGGACTTAACAGAAGAGAGAATCAAAAAGTATTGCTTGATTTCTCCTTGTATGCCTAGAAAGAAACATCCTTGCTTGTTCATACTGTTTTTTGAATATAAGGTACCACTGTTTATAATGCACTGGAAATAAAATTAAAACCTGTTAGGTGGTACAATTATTCGGTAAAAGACTGTACCAATTTGTGCCAATTGCTTGGTACAAAACTGTAGCATACTATTATATTTCTCTACATGGCAGGGTGGTTAGAACTAGATGATCTTTAAGGTCCCTTCCAACCCAAACCATTCTATGATTCTATGATATGATTCAATAAGCAGGAAAAAATATACTTTTTAATGTAATAGCTGTTCTGGAAGCGCCACGTACATTAGAAACAGTATGCATTTGTTTTAGCAATGTGTATCCAGGTAAAATTTGCTTCCAAAGTAACTGCATATCCTGCAAAGGATCCTGCATAGTTTTTCACTGTTCCAAAAAGGAAAACAAAAGAAGAACAGTTTGTGCCGAAGGACATCCAGGTAGAATGAACCTCTTGCAAAGACATGGATTTCAGCAACATCCATTTAGAATTTACCTCATAGTCTCTGGGATTTTTCAGGTGTTTACAGCTGGAAATAAATCTACTGGAAGGAAGCTGGGCTTACATATATCTAGGCAAAACAGACCTCCTAAATTGCTAAATTTTCCAAAGTCATCTATGCATGATGTACCTGCTATGGAAGTGAAAGTGTCAGTGACTTCTTAATGACTGATTTAAATGGAATTCATTTTACAATGGCATTCATGCTGGAGGTGCAGTGAGAGGGAGAAGCAGGAGTAAAGAGTGTAACGGATGTTGGAAATCCGGCTAAGTGACTGTATGGCTAAAGGAGCCGTAGGGTACCAATTACTTCTTTGCTTTGAAAATTTTATGGCCACTATTAAGATATAAAAGTCCTTCTTTTAACTTAGGAGAATAGGAGCTGTGGAAACAGAACTACTCCATGAATCATAAATATAATTAAAATGTTATGTAACCTGTTTGAATCCCTAAATATGGGAAGTTTTTTCAGACTGCCTTTGTTGGTTTTGTATGATCATTTAAAAACATGCCATGCTGAGACCCAAATAACTCAGTAAGGGAAATTTGATGAGACAAAGTGCTTGCCAACCCTTCAATAAGTGTAGTTAGTGACTAATAGTTTTGATTAAAGCTGATTTACTTTCTTTGGGCTGAAGCAAAAATGCCTTTAAGAGGCTTGATTAGAAGCATTTGGGTTTCATCTCTAGGGGAAACTACAGCTGAAGATTAAGAAATCTAAGGGGCACACTGGGTTTGTGTCTCATGGAATAAGCAAAACCAAATGTGTAAAACAGAAGGGCTATGTAAAAGTTAAGCACTGCAGCACCTAACTTTTGAGAATTTGGCTCCCTAAGAAGCAAGAATGCCAAATTACACTTTTCTGAAATGCTAAGTGTCACTATAAACAGGACTTAAATTAGGCATTGGAAGACAGGGAGTCTTGTCTCTGAACTACAGAGGCATCATTTCCAGCTGCCAAAGAATCCACCAGCACCAAATCCTTTCTTGAAACTAAGTGGATACAATTTTTTTTGACAGACTTGTTTTTTAAATTCCAGCTGTAAGGATTGAGCTCATCTTCTAGATCTTGCCCAAATACCTATTCTAGTGAAAAGCAGGAGACTTGCATGTAATGTCTTTGCTAACTTACAGGTTCAAATTGATACTTCTCACCTCTGAATTCCTTCTGTGGTCTCTGGGACTCAAAAGTTAAGGGCTGCAGTGTCTAATTGGTAGGTTTTGAAATCATCTAATGACTTCAGTTCTGAGTCCAAACTCCATACTGTAAGGGTCTTCTCATGAAGACCATCACACCATCTTTCTTTTAAAGTGAATGCTGTTACAGTTGCCCAACACCCTTGCTGATCAACAGTCAGCTGCTCTATGCACTGTCTCATGATGTTTTCCTTCTGTTGTCAAACATGAATCTCAAATGATACATTAACCAAGGAGAGATGTTCCCTGTCACAGTTCTACTAGCCTTTCGTTACTTTTCTAGATGCAGGTGATACATAACATAACAATTTCCAGGAAACCAAAGAAATAAAAGTATCAGCAATACATAAAAGACATCTCCAAGTCCGGTATTGTAACTGATAACTCATTTTGTTACTATCAGTTTGCTTGGACTCTGGATCCCACTGGACACAGCACACCTTTTTGAAGTGTATTTCTAGTTGTACAGAATTATGTCGGCATTTGTGCATTCTGGGAATATGCTGCAGTGCTCGGATGGGGTACTCTGAAGAGCTGTCACAGACAGCAGCATCAGCAGATGCTGCTGCTGCAGTGCCCATCTGCAAGAGAACTTAGGAAAAGGCTGGCTGGTTCAGACTCACAGGCTGGTAAAGGAAGGATTTCCAAAGTTGTTCTGTGCCTTGTACGAGGAATAAGTACAGATTACAGGCTGGGTCCAAGAAGGAACAAGAACATAGTTTGTGTTTCTAAATCAAAGTAAAATGTTGTACTGGAAATCCCTTAGGTAGCTCTCACTGAGCTATTAATCTACATAGTGTAAATTAGTGTGTAGCTGTGTTATTTCTGGAAGGGCACTGTGCTGAAACCTCTGCTTGTTAATAGGGCTAATAATGCCAGGAGCAGTGCAGTAGTAATGTGTGTTTCCAGTTCCAGAGATAGCTTGGTCAGCAGCTGGAAAGGAGTAAGGCCAGTAATGGTAACCACAGGGCAAGCAGTTTGGGAACTGCTGGCCTAGGCTTTTGCTTACTGAGAAAAGTCCAATAGAAATAGACTTCCACATTATGAAAAATGTTAAAGCGATTACACTGAAGGAAGACCACATACTAGCTTGGATTTGACTACTGTGGTTCATTCATAATCAAATAACAGCTGAGCAGTGAACGGGCACAAATCATTCTTAGAACGTACCGTATCATTCTGCAGCAAATTACCAGGTATGTGTTAGATGGTATTTAACCTATGTAAATGTGCAAGTTCACATCTTTCATATGAAAAGCTCTTCTTTTTTTTCCCCCACTCTCTGTATCTTCTAGGTAACAAATAGCTTGGATTTAGTCCTTCAGATAAAAGTCAGATAATTTTAATTTAATCCTATCAGTTGAGTCCTCTGTTTGTACTACTGTGGAAGGCAAGAGTTGAGATGGACTTCCAAGGTCTTGTTTAATCTAGCTCCCTAATAAATCAGTGCTAAAATCTAATGTGTATGGATATTAGGGGAGTTCTCATTTCTTTCTGATATATATCAGAATCAGAATATGTATCAGAATGTCTTCATTGTTCTGACATTTTAAAACAAAACCAAGAAAAGCTTGAAGAAATGAAACTGTTCAGCAAATGAAAGAGAGACCAAGATGGTTGAAAAAAGGAAATGCTTTTGGTAGAACTGTGTTAGAAAAATATTTCAAACTCAACCACCTGAGCATCCTACAG
Source organism: Pelecanoides urinatrix (assembly GCA_013400755.1). NCBI lineage: Eukaryota > Metazoa > Chordata > Aves > Procellariiformes > Procellariidae > Pelecanoides > Pelecanoides urinatrix. The sequence continues at coordinate 28,049 of VZTQ01005687.1, forward strand.
AACAATGGAGAAAAGAGAAAAGGAAAATAAGAGTAAAAAATAGAAACTTCAGGTTTTAACTAATAGAAATATCTCGGGTTTAATTCTGTGCCTGTTGAAACCGTCAATTATGCTGTTATTGCACAGGTAAGGGCTGTAGGGTTTTTGCCATGACTGACTAGGGTGCAGTAATTAGGTGTGTTGTTGGTGTCACATTGCCAGTAATTGACTGCTCACTGCCATGTGAGCAAGGCCTTTATAACAACAAATTCAATAATTAACCGGTATGGAAAATGTCATTATGGGAGCTAGCACATAGATTTCTGCTTTCTCTCTCAGTGCATAGCACAAAGTTTCTTTTAAACATACAGTAACACAAAGTAATGAAAGGAATATTGCTGCCTCATGTCATGTAGCTTTGGGAAACATAGCATGTTCTGTGAACAGGGAAAATGCAGTTCAGGGCCTGACTGATTGGAAAAAGTCACAGTGCATACTTTGAACAGAAAGCAAGGGCTGGTCTATTAAGATCACATTAAATGGCTCACAAACTTCCCATTTTCACAAAAATTGACAAAGCTTGCCTGTTGATTTATTATTCATATACAGAATGATGCTTCTTCAAGATGATCGTAAATACAATTTCTCTGCACCAATCAGCCTCTCTGGGTTCCTGATGAAGTGATAAGCACAATAGAATTCAGGAGGATTAAGGGATGAGGTGGAAAATGAAAGCTGAGCTGTGTTTCTGCGCGTTGCCTTGCGTGAAACAGCCACAGAGAGATAAGAGCCAAGCAGTACAAAAATATCTGCATAAACCCCCTTGTAATGGAAGCTTGGGGCCCCATCAAAACTCTCTTTCAGGGTGAATGATTCAGATTCTCAGTTACATAGATTTGGGAGGTTAATCCTTTCTTAAAGAATTCTTCCACTTATATTCATTTAGAGAATATGATCACTATATATTGAAAAAGACACTAAAATCCTCAGATTAGGCTATTTATTTACTGATATCGCTAGAATTCTTAGGACCATTACTTTTAGATGTATTAACTCCCTGGTTCTAATGTAGCTCTTGACTGAAAAATTTTAATAAGCGTGTAAGAAGATGATTTAGCTGGGATGGAGAACAGACCTTTTGTCACGTTAGCTATATGCACCTCTTTATCCAGGTGTAAAATGGGCATAATATATTTCAGTGGTTTGGTGAGACTAAATTATGCTGAACACTCTTTTCAGATGAAGGACTGTCAAAATAACTGTAACCAGTTTTATCAAGCAGCTTTCATTGGCAGTGATCTGGTTGCTTGGTTTCATAACTGACCCTAGGTGAAATTTGAAGCACCGTTGGGCTGAGGCTCTGTTGTATTGTCATTACTGCTTTATAATATGGTTTGCAAAGTCTGGAAAATGTCTGCAATTGATAATCTGCAAAATTATCTTGTGTGTTTGTGGAAAGGTATTTGATTTAAGCACTACATCCAGATTATATTAATTTTTCCATCAGAGTGCCACAACTGCAGGATGAAGAGTTTTAAAGCATTGATCTATTCTTAAGTTTACCAAGCCTCTGACAAAATCCCAGAAAATCTTCCCTTTTCTAACTCCAGTGATGCCTATCATATTTAATTTCAAGATACTGTAGTTGCTTTGTAGCCTGAATTAAGGGTGCATTCCAGCCCTAGCAAGTAAATGTTAAAATCTAGAAGGAAGAGCATGGATTGTAGGAGAGGGGTGCCCAGGGGAGGCCCTGCACAGTGAGACTGTTAGATAGGAAGCTTGCAACATCCTTAGGAAAGGATTCTTCTGTTAAGCAGCCTGGGGAATCTGTCCTGAATATATCTCCTCCTCAGGTTTCACTGCAGTACAACATCCAGTTTACTTTGCAGGTGTTGGTAACAAGGAGACAATAACATGTTGATAGAAAACTGATCTCTTATTACTACTGTCCTGTTCCTCACAGGCAGACAAATCTTCTAGAATAAACCTTCTGTGGGATTTTGAGACATCGTTAGGACCATAACCCATGAGTGCTTAATCTCTACTCTCATATGATATCATTGGTGGCTTCTGTTTTGTTGGTAACTGTGTATTAGTGTTTTGTTACCAGTGAGCAGCATAAAAGGATATGAAAATGGAAAGAGGTGTTCCATACTGATATTTTATTTAGACCTAACTACAGACTGTTGCAAATTACTTCTCAAAATTGTAAATTACTTCTTCACAGAACTCACAGCCTCAGCTGATATTCCGGAATCTCTTTTCGGTTGCCTAATAGACTTTCTAATAAAGCTAATAGCAAAATTTCCATCAGCTTCATTGGTGGAGGGTAAAACTTTGTTTTTATTCACACAGATATTAAAAATTAATAGGAAATTTGCCTGGTGAAATCTTGAGGAAGATTGGGCCTTGACAGTGTTTGAAGCACAAAAGTTTTATTGTATTAATTTCCTGACAAATTGTGGATGTCCAGCACTTTTTCAGAAGGTGCCCCACACATTGCAGGAGTGCATGTTAAATAATAGAAACCAACAAGGCAATTTTCACTTTTACACAAACACAGTTCCTAAGGGGGGAAACCAAGGTGGCAGCCCTTGACATGCTACTCAGAGAAGACAACTATTTTTCCTAATGCATAAACTAGCCTTGCAGTTCTGCAAAGAGCAGTCACTTTTCAGGAAAATACCTGACTAACTTTAGTGCATACCATGCTATTCTTTTATCTCAGTGAAGAGTTTAAGAGATCTTCTAGACATCTTAATAAGACTCAGTTCAATGATGTAAAACATTTGCTGAAAGGTCCATCAATTCCAGTACACTTCAGTAGAAATAAAACTAGATATAGGCTGAGGACTTCACCTAAGGAAAGCAACATGTCAAAAACTTAAAAAGGGAGAAGAGTTTTACATGGTCATATGAAGTGTTTTATACTGCCATTTTATACTATCTTATATATGGAATTCTAATGAAGAGTGGGGTACCTGGGTACCATGCTTCAAGCTAAGTTCATACATAGAAAGCCTCTCTTGCACCCTGGAACTTACTCTTTCATTAGATTCGTATTCATTCCTGACATGTCTGATTAAATATACACCTGTCAGATGTAAAATTATATTAATCTGCTGCTCACTCTCTCTACTACTTGCTGAAAGTCAGTGCTAAGGCTTTATTCTTTTTTCATATTAAAAAGCTACACGTGTGATAATAGACATGTTCCTAAAATTCTTTTCCTGATAAAGCATTACAGCTCTTACGCTAGTGCTGTTCAGTAAACAACTGGAGAAAGGACAAGAACTGAGCAATTGTACTTGGGAAGAGAGCTGCCCATGAAGCTGTGTCTTTGTTAAAACACTAGAAGAGTCTGTGAAAAGATTTGAGAACTCCAGTTCAGCCAGGAAAAAATTGTTAGTAGACATGTCCTTCGTATTGTCAGTGTAGCTCGGCAAAGGCACACTCATTAGTTGGATGATGGTGGTGGGGACGACTATTTTTCCCAAAGCCAGGTGCTTACTTGATCTTCGTTACAAAAACCCCACTTGTATTTGTTAAACAGAGCTGGCAGGACTCGATCCTCTAAAAGATGAGGTGCCAGAGACAGCTCACTATGGGGAAGAAAACGCCAACAGCTTCCAGGAACCTAAAGCCTCCGTTTGATCCAGCCAGATGTCTTTTGGAGGAAAAGGCCCCTTTTATAGTATTTTGGAGAGATCTGTGTCCTCTGCCTGCCAGAACATGGAATTGCGAAGCTAATGCTTGATCCATTGTTTTTCAGCTTTTCAGAAATTGAGAAAGCTTTGGTTAGAGTTTGGAAAATACTTTGGTTTTGTTTCTGTTTCATCAAACACAATTTACCCAAGGCATGTGTTAGTGAGTGCAAAATGCTTAATGTGTCAAACAAATTAAGGGTATCTCGTTTCTTCTGTATGTATGTAAACTAGTAGGAAACTCACTTAAAACTTTATAGTTATGTTACTGCAACATTATGAAAGGATAAACAGTTTCCCCAGGAGATACTAATAACTTCAATATGGGTAAAAATTTGAAGCTGAAAGCTGGCAGTATCCCTTTAAACCAACCAAAACTTTAGTAGACCAGGAAAGTTTAGGGCATGAAAATGAAACCACTGTCAAAACAATCACCATTGAGCAGTATCTGATTGTCAAGTAATCTGCTCACTGGCACCAAAACAGGGGAAGGTTTACCAATCACTTCCACAGGAATGACATTGGCTCCTAGATGTGATCAGTGCAGACCATACTTGTCATTGATCTCTGCAATTTACCTCAGCTGATCTGCTGGTGCTTGACTGACATTTTTTCATGAGACTTAGTTGTACAGAGTAGATAGCTTTTCTCACAAGACTTAGTTTGCAAACAAGATTGTTACCTGCTCTCTTGATTAAATTTTATCACTAGACAGCAACAAAATGTCCATAGCTGCTGTTTGGTTTTTTTTAATTGCCCATGGAATTTTGAAACTCCTGCCACTTTATTTCATTTGGACGTTACCCTTATACATGCACCAAACCCCTTGTATTTTATGGTTAACTGGTGAGTCTAGTGATTCCTGTTTAAAAAGAAACAAGTTTGGGGGATGTGTTGAAGTTTGTGTATTAGCAATGTTTCAAATCTTCCTCTGGATGTCATGTTTGCCATTGGGTTGTCTTGCTAAAATGTAAGCATAATTTTGAGGCAGAAAGCATCTGCAGGGGCAGTGTGCATATGTATCTGGATGGATATTTGTCTAATGTTTTTTAATTACAGTTTTAGAAGACCTAAGTGCTTTAAGTTACATGTCATTCCAGATACAAATAACCACCTGGAAATACGGTGTAACAAAGCAACTTAAATTAAGAGTGACTGCATTAGGGCCAATGATGATATTCAATAATAAAGATTTCAGGGTCCTATCAATTATCCTCCAAGGTCTCTACAAAATATATAGCTCTTTCTGCTTTCTTGCAGCATGTCCTACATGTGTATGTATTTAAATGAATCACCCAAGTACTGGATTTTGAGATAATATATGCAAATTATGTCACTTGAATGCATATTGAATACATTGAGATAGTTTCTCAAAATCAGCCCATTGTACTGATTTTTATTGCAATGACCAATAGTTAAGTAATCCTTTTTAATAGGATGCATCATGCTAATGAAACTACTGTGAAGGTGTTTTCCCCGTGTTTATATAGCATCTAGTGCAACTGAGTCTGTTTCCTAGGTGCTATATTCATGCAGTTAATAAATACGTAGCATACAAGTGTTTTGAATTAACTTTATGTAATATAGATATAATTGCCTGTCCTTGCAGCCTTTAGGAGACCTCACTGTAACTGCAGACCTATTATTACCCATAAAAATGAGCAATGATGGCTTTTTGAAAATGATGCTTAAGTCTGTGCTGTTAAAGCTGTCACGAAAATCCAGAGTGAGTGTCCTGATGTTCCGCACTCTGAAACACACCAGAACTCTTCACTGGCGTCAACGCAGCATTTTGAGAAAACAAGTCTTTGATCTTAGGAAACCAATCTTAAAAACTGTTGGCTGTTTCAAAGTTAACTCTATTGCTAATCCTGTACTCATATATGTTATATATATATTTAATGGCAGACTAGAGATAAGATTAAATGAACTAAACTGAAAAAAGTCTCTCTGCAATTCTCACTGTATGTGCAGACTGCATATATATTCCTTGAATTTGACTTAATATCTGAAGAAAAAAAATGCAAGTAAAAGCTGTCAGGTAAAAACTATTGCAACTTCCACTGAAGTCAAAGGACCTGTGCAGAAAACAAACCTCTTAGGTAAGTTCTGTGATTTAAAGGAATCGAGACAGGACAAAAAATGCTACTACTATAGCTGGATCTCTTCCTCAGTTTTATTTAAAAAACAATTTTTTGACTTCATGTGAAAACAAAACACTGAAAGTGACCTTTCAAGAACACTAACAACTACTTAATGTTCATATTATGAGCAAGCTGACAATTATAAACTTCATTGGGTGGCACTGAATATATGATCCATATCACCTCAAATGGCAAAGCTGTACCATCATCTTGATTTATGTATAGCTTGATAGCATACATAGACCTCTTCTAGTGATCATTCTGTGCACAGCCATACGAAGATTGGTGTCCCACCTCAGGGAGCTTCTCATGAGACATAAGAAAATTAATACCAGAAGCATGTGGAGAGCACAAGGTAAGGTAATAAGTGAAGCACATTAATAAAAATGAGCAGATTCCGCTGATAAAAAGAAGTTTTGTGGGGAAACAAATTTAATTAGACTTCAACAGTCTCAAGTATGCTCAGTGAGCACACATAATGCTATAAATAGAGACATACTTACATATGTTCATGTATATATGTTTAGCCATTGAGTACACTTATGTACAAAACCAAGCACAGTTTCTGGTGTTGCTTTAATAACGTTTTCATGTGGGAATAGATATAATCAAACTACCTCTGATATGAGGTAGTCAGTGAAATGCATTGTGTGTCATCAGATTCTACAACACAAACTTCCATATTTTATGAGCTGTACAGCAAATATCTGTACAATATAGACAAAATAAAACGCCACCTGCTGACTGAAGGTTTTACATTTCCATATAGTGTTGTTATAAACAAAATACAATTTTAAGTGACTGATATATTCTATACTGATTTGTGTTCTGTGTAGCCCTGTTGCAGTTAATACGCCCAATTCATTTCTTGTGCAATTCCACTAGAGTCAGAATGTTAATGTCAGTATAGCTAAACTATGGATGAACTAAATCCAGTAAGATTATTCAAATAAATACCCACTTATGTATTATGTAATAATTTAAAAAAATCAAATCAAAACTTGATTCTGCAGTTCTTCTCCTTACATACAGAAGAACGATTACAGATGTCTAACAGGAGTGCTATTGTGAATAAGGGCAGCAGCTTGGATGCTGATCGTAGGAGAAATAGGTTCGTGCTGTGTCCCAGATTCAGCAACTTTATAGCAGTGTATACTTGACAGAAGAGTAAAAAAAAATTATATGATCTCACTGGCTCTAACAAGACTAAGATTTGACTCTAAAGACACTCGTAATTAATAATATTCATATGGGTGTTCCATACCCATAACTTTGGAATACTTGCCAAAAATAAATGAATTCAAATTGCTATTAGCAATTTAAGGGAGAAAGGATGCCATTCTAGAACTACCTGCCACAGTGTATGGACTTCATAGGTTTGTATTTCTAGATTCAAAAGGATAACACTGATTCAAACTAGGTTTCAATCTTGCCATTCTGACTTCACTCCTACCTAGCTCTATTATTCATCTTTTCTGTGATTTTGCTTTCCTTCCTTGAAATAGCATCTATGTTGATTGTAAATTTTTCAAGGCATTTTTGGGGGGTCAGCTTTCTTGTCTGAATGATCCCCTCTCTGAAGTGTAGATGTCTTCACACTTGTTTCAGTGTGATAGCTTTCTCCTATGGTGCTGGCTGAATTTCAAGCTTGATGACTTAGGAACAGAAGCATGTCTGCCCTTAGCCAAACTTTGCAGTATATCTTTGGAGGAATTAAAAAACATCCTTCTCAAGCTTTTCTAGACTGATCGGTTCTGTCGTGGTTTAACCCCAGCCAGCCACTGAGCACCACGCAGCCGCTCACTCACTCCCCCCGGGTGGGATGGGGGAGAGAATCAGAAGGATAAAAGTGAGAGAACTCGTGGGTTGAGATAAAGACAGTTTAATTGAGAAAGCAAAAGCCGCGCACGCAAGCAAAGCAAAGCAAGGAATTCATTCACCACTTCCCATCG
>VZTQ01005687.1:37107-55472 GCA_013400755.1 Pelecanoides urinatrix
CCCTGCACACCTGGCAGGGCATGGGAAGACAAAAAGTCCTTGACTAGCGTAAACATTACCTAGCAACAACCAAAACATCAGTGTGTCATCAACATTATTCTCACACTACATCCAAAACACAGCACTATACCAGTTAATAGGAAGAAAATCAACTCCATCCCAGCCAAAACCAGGACAGGTTCCATGGATCAAATACCTAGCATGTCACAATATTATTTCTTCAAACTTGGTTGTGTTTTGCCATTACTCTTCAGATGGCTAGTTGACATATAATTACTGTTTTGAATGGGGATCACTGATTGCCTTCAGCCATTTTTCCCGAAGCTGTTGCAGATCGGGCGGGTGAGAATACAGTTGCACCAGAAGTGATCTGTTATGCTCTGATAGAATCAAACCACTTCCAAATGGGAAAACTCTAAAATACTGTCCCTAGTTTTCACTGCCCTTGAGCCCATTATCATCAGTGCCATCTGAGGTCTTCTAAAATGGTTGCTATGACCCCAATAACAGTTTATGTATTTTCTTAAATTCTGAATTTGTATTTCTGTAGATTCTGCTGCATATCCCTTTCCATTGAGGAGTTTTGTCTCTTTAGATTCAGAGTCTATTACTAGCTTTACAACCCAGTTTATTCTTTGTGATTGTTTACAGCTGGGTATTAAGTAAACGATTGACACAGTATACATTCCAGCATGTTACAGTAATTCCAAAATAGGAAAATCCTTTCTTATAATGTGACAACTTTCCTCATTTTGGTGTCTGGCTGTAAATGAAATCAACCAGATGGTCCTCACTGATCTGTATTGTGTGTGAGACATCAGAGTGCTTTTATGTCAGGGCACAGATTTGTCTCATCTAACAGTGGCAGAGAAGCAGCTCTTTTGTGTGTTTTTTTGATGTTTGTGGTTCAGATGGCTGGCAGCATGCACAGTCCAAGAATGGCAGTCCTCCAGATTTAATATGATGCTGAGGATGACTAGTGGAGGGAGTTGAAATGAGCTGAGGAAGAAAAATGAAGGTTGTATTGTGGTATTTTGGTAAAATATTATATTCATATGGAGCCTGGCCAGAGTTAGGGAAGAAAACAAATGATCTGTCAACTGTTTTGTCAAGATCCCAGGCTAGGGGAGAACTGGTAAGTGGAAAAGGCTGCATGCCTAGTGACTAAGTGTTCTCCAGCATGCCCATCTTTGGCCACAATAGAATGGACTTGAAAGACTTTGAAGGGACTGTTGAACAGCTTTGCTTTGTCAAACAAATTAGGAAGTATGATACCATAATACGAGACCATGTTGAACAGAAAAAAAAAAGGAGTAATCTGTAGAAGAAAAGGATTACTGGAGTATAAGAGAAGGGTGAAGTTCGGTTTCAGCCATGTCTTTTTAAGGTGTGATGGTTTGTCATGAAGACAAAAAAACCCACTTCCCCCCAAAGCCTGGAGGCTCAGCGACAGTATTGTAGAAATATTTCTGCATGGTAGACTGTCTATTCTCATTCTTAAGCACCTGCTATTGATATGGGCACAGCTAGATATGAGACACTGGAGGAGGTGAATGTTTGGTCCAAACCTGTATGACCTTTTCTGTGTTCTTATGTCTTCAGTTGTCACTTCTCTGCACCTAGAAATATCCAAGTTAAATTTCATTTGGAAGAAACAGGATTCCTTGCTTATTATCTGTTTAATTACAACTGGAAGTGGTTTTTGTTGTTACCTTTCTGAATTCCTAAGCGGTGTTATTTTAAAATATAAAAAACATAGGCTATCTCAGTGATGGGGAAGTCATCTGCAGTCTAAAGCACCTGTAAAATCCAGATCTCTAACATTTCTTCTATGTTTTAATGATTTTCTGACCAGCCTGGAAAAACTGAAAAACAGAGGCCAACCACGGGAATCCAGAGGACACCTAAACTGTGATGGTTTCTTGACTATGGGCTTTGTATTTGAATCTGTATTTGCTGCAAGTACAGATTAAGTAACTCCCAATTTAGATCTGTACAACATCCATGTAGCATCTGTAGCTTTTAATTTAGGTACATAATACACATTGTCAACAGAATTAAGGTTATAGTTCAGGAGGAATGGTGCAAAGAAATAACGAATCATTATTTTATATTACTTTTTAACCATAGGTTTCCAGGTTTGTAAAAGAGGTTTGTTATCATTATCCTTATTTTACAAATGAAGAAACTGAGTCATGGGAAAGTGGTGTTCTTCCCAACAGCCTGGAGGCACAATTGTGAATAGAATGTAAGTCTTTAACTGACATGGTTTACTTTAACTGTATGGTCTTATATTAAGATCAGAAGACAAAGTTTTCCTTCTGTAGTCAACCATACACATAAAAATAATACTATAAATGCCAGTAGTAATGTTTCTTTATATAACTTGAGACACTCTAACAGCTTCATCCCAAACTCAACAAACTCTAACAATGTCAGCTACTGGTCACAACATCAAGTCACAACTGTAACTGTTTACATTATTCATCTGCCATTATTGTAGATTCTGTCTGTAAAAATTACATGATCTTTACTGAATCATACAAACTTCCTGTGGAAGGGAAAGCTCTTCACTGTGAGAAGAATCGGCTTATCTTAGTAGACAAGAGGAAAAAAGAAAAATTTGGTTTTAAAACCAATTTTTTAAAACCAATAGGCTACCCATTTACTACTTGGAGTTTGATTAACTGATTGCTAATAACATTTGGGAAAGCGTGTTAATGAAACTTGTACTCATGTTCTCTCTGCAAGAATAACAGAGAGCAGAAAGGCTTTGTGTGGGCCAGGCTGGGATGATGAATGCGAGAGATGAGCCTGAGCAGAACAGAAAACTCCTGAGAGCACTGATGTCACAAACTTTCTTCCCCACTCTTGTTTTAGATAAATGAAAACAAGTATGTCTTCTTTAAGAGTTCAGATGGTATCTTTTTCTTGCCAAGATGATGCTCTCCCTAGTGATTCCTTACCAGCTTTGTTGTATAATTGTGCCTAGATTTCTGCCTTTCATACTCAAAATAGACTATTGTCCTACTGGCTAGCTGTTACTTTGATAAGTAAATGCTCTAGAACAAAGTGATAGGATACAACTTCTGATTATGTTTTCCACATTTTCTTAGACAATCTCAGCCTCTGTTATTCTGCTGCACTCTTCACCAATATAAATGAATGTCTGCAAATTTAATCACTTAAAAGCCCATATAAATGACACAGTTATGTATGCAAGTGGAATTTGCTACTTAATCCCCTGTTTATTGCAGAGATATTTGGGAAGATTCAAGGCAAATGGGATAATTCAAGTTCAGCAGAGAGTCCTTCTCCTGATCAGGATCCTCATGAAGAATAGAAGAAGGTTGCTTTTTCTCTTTCTTAGTAGTCTATCAAAATTACACATTTGTCATGTGTTTACTGTCATACAAAGTTCACAGTTAAGCATTGTCAAGTTCCAGTCAGCAAATTATCAAACCTGACTGGGAAGGCAGAAAATGGGGAAGGGATGCCTTTTTTTTAACAGTGCACATTCTCCTTGGTTTGCCTTGAGTCACCTTCAGCTGTCAAGCCAGGATGTCTCTGACACATAAACTGAGGCTTTGTTTCATGCTGTACTACATCTATTGGAGATCCATATATTAAGTGCATGGTTTTACTTCAATGCATCAGCAAGAGAAAAAACCCTGCCAGCATTCTGTTATAAATCTCTCCAACTAATAAGGGAGTTACATTCAGGAAATTAGCTCTTTTAGTGCATGGAGCCTTTAAGAACGTTACTGTGTCTTAACACCAATACTAGAAATAAGCCCCACAGTCCACAGAGGAGAAGAAGCTCCTGAACTATGACTGTATTCATGACCACAGTCCTTGCAAGGATGTGTTCTGAAGAATAGTACTTTTTTATACATTTCATAATGGGAAGGTGAGAAAAATCTCAATGATTTTAATTGCTAGGGAAAGTGTTATAAATGATATATAAAAGTTTAGATCCTCTAATAAAGGGTAAAATGAAGTTATAAGACTGACAGGCAGGAGAGTAGAAGTCATTTGTACAGGAAGGATACTGAGAGATTTTCACCTAATAAAAGAAATCCCTTTTTAGTTTTCATACTCCCTGAGTGTGCTCCAGATTTGCATTGGTATTTCTTTCCCAGGCACTAATGTGCCGGTTGAGAGAATATTCTTAGTAATGAATGACATTGAACTGATGACAAAGCAGAAAATGAGTACAGTAAGGGAAGAAAATAAAAAGGCTAGCATAATTGTTAAGATGAAACACCTGCTGTTAGTGCCATGAAAGGCTGCTGGGGAGCAGGCAGCTCCTGAACAAATCATTTTCTCACAAAAGGTAAAAAATCCTTTACAAGGCCTTCTTTCCTCCCTCTCCTCAGTCTCTTTCCTATGGATTACTATTTTCATGTGTACATTTTCTTTAGCACATTGTTAACAACTTGTAATGCAGAGGTTGCACATAAACAGTTTTTTGTTTCAGATTGATATCTAACCACGATTTCTTATTCTTGTGTCCCATCAGTTTTCAAACCAACATATTCTTTCTGAGCACATCATGTAAAATTCCAGCAAGCTCTTTTGCAAATGCCTAAGATGTGTTAATAGCTGTTTAAAATTGTCTAATCATACTGTTTAAAGTGATATCTCCAAAGGCCTTTGCTACACCGGCTCACCAGTATCACAAAAATTCTTTTCCTAGGAAGTCAAAAATGGATTTCTAAAGCTTGTCTTTAGCAATCCATTGTGTCTCAGTTTAGAATTCCCCCCTTTTAAAAAGTAATGGGATTCTTTCCTTTGCAAATGCAAAGACATTTTGACAAAAGATGGCACTAATATCCTCTGCAACCTGCCCCCATAAAACTTATCCTTGGCTGACACTTAAACTCAGATGCAACTGGCATGGCATTTCCTAAGTGGGCCTGATACCAATCTAATAGATGGACCTATGGGGAAACAAACATGTACTTCAATCTTGAGTGTTTCAGGCTCTGAGTTCCATTAAAGAGTGTTTGGACTGTAGTCTGCTCAGAGAAACATTAGCAAAGATCAAGGAGACTTGCAACATCTGGTACTCCAGTCATCAGTGGAATAAACTTTGGCTTCTGATATAATGTAAAGCATGTTTTGGCACTCGTCAGTCACAGCTAGTATTTTGCTCACAAAGGAAACAGTGAGAAGAAGCATTTTGACTTCTCTGTTGCCGATTTGAAGATCATGCCCATGGAACTTGGCCTAAGTGCTGGTGGAGGTTTACTGGAGTGACTTTACATTGGACTGTGCTGTTGTTTTTCCAAAGGACTTGAAGTCTTTATTAGGATTTCAGAACATTTAGTGCACATAATCTTAACGTTAACTTGGGCTGTTGCTCTCTGTCCTGGTTTCGGCTGGGATGGAGTTGATTTTCTTCCTATTAACTGGTATAGTGCTGTGTTTTGGATGTAGTGTGAGAATAATGTTGATGACACACTGATGTTTTGGTTGTTGCTAGGTAATGTTTACGCTAGTCAAGGACTTTTTGTCTTCCCGTGCCCTGCCAGGTGTGCAGGGGGCTGGGCGGGAACGTGGCCATGACGGCTGGCCCAGCTGGCCAATGGGCTATTCCATACCATATGACATCATGCTCAGCATATAAGGCTGGGCGAAGAAGAAGGAAGGGGGGGGACGTTCAGAGTGATGGCGTTTGTCTTCCCAAGTAACCGTTACGCGTGATGGAGCCCTGCTTTCCTGGAGATGGCTGAACACCTGCCTGCCGATGGGAAGTGGTGAATGAATTCCTTGTTTTGCTTTGCTTGCGTGCGCGGCTTTTGCTTTCCCTATTAAACTTTCTTTATCTCAACCCACGAGTTCTCTTACTTTTACCCTTCTGATTCTCTCCCCCATCCCACCCGGGGGGAGTGAGTGAGCGGCTGCGTGGTGCTCAGTGGCTGGCTGGGGTTAAACCACGACACTCTCCATTCAGTAAGTTCACCAGCTAGACTGAATTGCTTTTTATTCATAAACAGGAATACAGTGGATATCGTCTATGCAGAATATTTGGTAACTTTTTAAATTGAGTTATTTTCCCCCATATATTTAGGTAAAACAATGCGCTGAGCACATAGATGGTCTAATACTATGGGAAGTATTTTACTAATAACAATGAAATGCAGAATTATATTTTCAAATGAACTGGAAGAAAATCATTCCCAGACGATTGTGACTGCTCCAAGGAGCTGACAATAAGAAATGTTTATATGCCTTTAAAACACAGGCTGCTTTAACGTGGTAGCAAAAGGTTTTATACTTGTAGGAGTTGTGTTTTCTGAGTTTTCCAGGTGGCCTCAGCTAAAGCCATCTGAGAGAGGCACTATAGCATATGTTCATTTTCTTGAGCCTGGGTCATCCATAAAAATTACTAGTGACTACATCAGTGAACAAGGGAAGAGATATGGATGTCATCTATCTGGACTTCTGTAAGGCCTTTGACACAGTCCCCCAAAACATCCTTCTTTCTAAACTGGAGAGAGATGGATTTGATGGGTGGACTATTCGGTGGATAAGGCGTTGGCTGGATGGTCTCATCCGGGGGGTAGTGGTCAATGGCTCAATGTCCGAATGGAGATCAGTGATGAGTGGTGTCCCTCAGGGGTCTGTATTGAGACTAGTACTGTTTAATATGTTCATCAATGACATGGACAGTGGGATCGAGTGCATGCTTAGCAAATTTGCAGATGACACCAAGCTGAGTGGTGTGGTTGACATGCTTGAGAGACGGATGCCATTCAGAGAGACCTGGACAAGCTCGAGAAGTGGGCCCATGTGAATCTCATGAGGTTCAACAGGGTCAAGTGCAAGGTCCTGCACCTGGGTTAGGACAGCCTCCAGTATCAATACAGGCTGAGGGATGGTGGACTGAGAGCAGCCCTGTGGAGAACGTCGCTGGTAGATGAAAAACTGGACAATGTGCGCTCACAGCCCGGAAAGCCAACCATATCCTGGGCTGCATCAAAAGAAGCGTGGCCAGCAGATCAAGGGAGGTGATTCTGCCCCTCTACTCTGCTCTGGTGAGACCCCACTGGGAATACTGCATCCAGTTCTGCAGTCCTCAGTACAAGAAAGACATGGACCTGTTGGAGCAGGTGCAGAGTAAGGCACAAAAGTGATCAGAGGGATGGGACACCTCTCCCATGAGGAAAGGCTGACAGAGCTGAGGGTGTTTAGTCTGGAGAAGATAAGACTCTGGGGACACCTTCTTGCAGCCTTTCAGTACTTAAAGAGGGCTTGTAAGAAAGATGGGGACAGACTTTTCAGTAGGGCCTGTAGCGATAAGACAAGGGGGAATGGTTTTGAACTAAAAGAGGGTAGATTCAGACTAGATATAGGGAAGAAATTTGTTACAATGAGGGTGGTGAAACACTGGCACAGGTTGCCCAGAGAGGTGGTAGATGCCCCATCCCTGGCAACATCCAAGGTCAGGTTGGACGGGGCTCTGAGCAGCCTGATCGAATTGAAGATGTCCCTGCCCACAGAAGGGGGGTTGGACTAGATGACCTTTAAAGGTCCCTTCCAACCCAAACCATTCTAAGATTCTATGCTTCAATGAAATACCTCTCACATAAGTAGATCTGGTGATTTTAATAGATCTGTTCATTTAAAAGATATGCATTAGTGGCATAAGTAATGGTTTACAGTGCTGTTCCATTGTAAATTTTTCAGGCAAGAGAATGCATATTTTGTTTTAAGCATACTTTGTATATTAGCAGTCATATATATACAACATTCTTCATAGTATTTTGTAAAGAAGTGGGGTCATATTCATCACTGGCAGTTACACCATGGATTAATTTATTCTGAAATTATTTTCAGAATATTCAGAATTGACCTATTTTGACCAGATAATTTCAGAATTATCATTATTTTGTTCCTCTTATTCTTAGTTCCCGAGTAGGAAAGAATTAGTATCATTATATCTTGCTTATTTGTATTAGGTGAGTAAGAAGGTTTATCTGTGCTTTCTTGTGCACTAGAATTTACTGAATATTTCATTTTATGAAAAGTTTTGGTTTTCACTTGCATCAACTGTGTTATTTTAACCTGCCACCTGAGGTCATTTCAATTATATCTGACAAATGAGTTACGGTAACCAAATGAATTGCATTTCTTTTTCATAACTAATTACAATGCAAATTTTAAGTGTTATGCCCAGTTTTCTGGAAATGAATTGAGCAGAGCTCTCTCTTTTCTTTAAAAACTCCTTGCAAGAAAGATACAAATGATTATATAGAAAGTAAAAGTCAATCAATAACAGAAAATTACGTTTGAAAAGCAACTTTGTTCCATGCAGCACTGAATATTAGTAGTGACTATGCATGTTTCCAGCAGGCCAAAAAGACAAAACAAAACAAATCTTCCAAGAACACTTCATAACCTAAGGAGAAGTCTTGGTTTGGATCAGATATCACACTTACAAGTTCCTACTTGTATCCAAACATACTAAAACTATTCTTATATCCTGGGTCTGAAAAATTTTTATTTTAACATTATCATTTTCATTGTGCATTTTGCTTTAATCAAAATAAAGAAAAGAAAGGAGGGGGGAAAGATGTTGTTGTGTGTGTTTGGAGAGTTTTTTTTTAAAAAAAACCTTCCTAAAATACAGCGTTTTAAAAAAATGTAATTTTCCTAATCATCATCAGAGAATACTAGCTTAGTAGAACCTCTGGCAGAAGAGCATTGCGTAATAAACTACAGTGTTTCCTGCAGCACCCAGGGTTTCCTTTGAAATGTGTCTTACTGAAAATCAGGTCATGCTGTACTGTCCAAAAATCATAGCTTCTGGTACTTTCGCTGTGATCACAGTGACACTGGTGTGTATTAAATTGGTACCATCAATGTGATATCTACGATGCGGGCAGTTAATATGAAATGTTTGGATATTGTCGGCAGAGCTCATATTTGCTGCCAAAGAGTAGGTAGTTTATAAATGTTTTCATGAATGTCCTGTTTCCATTTAAAAATTGTGTACTGTTGTGAAGTAGAGAAAAGACAAATTGAGGCCAGACTGACTCCTTCGTTCAAGCTAATTAGCTTTTTCACAGAAATTGGTATGAAGGAGAGAACTAAACCCTGAAGTACAAAGAAAAGTTGTTTTAAAGAACTGGGATACAGCCCTTAAGAAACGCAGTTATGCTTCTTTTCTCAGAAGTGATATTCAGAGATATGTATTTTTGGGGTTTGTGTTAAGGACAGTGATGAGAGGAGTTTAACTCCTGACTGTCTTGGAACCTTGAGCAATAGCCTGGCAGAAAGGCTAGGTGAAGTGAGAGCAAGCGAGGGGCATGGCAGAATGATGCCAGTGAAAGTAAGCCTGTGCTGATATCAAAACTGCACCTTAATTTGGGGCAGAACATTCTTCCTTTATCTACCTTCCATGGAGATAGAAATGTTCTTCATGTTGACTTTCAAGTTGCAGAATCCCTGCCTAATGGCTTGCATTATGATTTGAATTAATTATGCCCTAATACATCTTGAGGAATCTTGATAATAAAAAGAAGCCCCTCTACTCATCTTTAAAACCACCCATCAATTTGCTTGGCCAGAAATTATTCCAGATGTTTCATCATCACTGTGTGAATTCGAGACCCATTTGAGTTAGGAGCTTAATGAAGTGACTAAATCCCAAAGATACTAGAACCATGGCAGAAATGTTCTTTTTCAGTTCCAACAGACTTAATTTTTTGTTGGTCATTTTGCAAGATTCCTGGACTATGTGGATTTAAACAATGCATTTGCTGGTCTGAACGAAAGCTATGGCTAAAATAAAGTGTGCAGAACAAGTTCGGTTGTAATATAGCAGTGATCATGTTGTATTACATGTAGTATAATGACAAAAGTGTAGAATCTATAGCAAGACTCTTGAATCCTGCTATTTGCCTGAAATCTGCCTGGATGTACTGTTTTGTTTCTGGGGGCAAGAGACGCAAAGCTAGAAGAGAGTACAGTTCTGTACCTTGTGTCTTCGTGAAAAAATAACTGGGAGTCAGTTACTACAAGGAAAATGTTGTGGTAACGTGTATCCTTTGACCTATTTCAACCAGGTTTTTCCTAATAGTGAAGATGATCAGTACTGTTGATGTTAAGTGTACCCCTAATATCAGAAGAAAAATAAGTAAAGTGCAGGGTTCGACTTTTAGAATAACTATATTTGCCATAGTTTAAAAGTGATTCAGGTGCCTAAAAAAATTCAATGCCTTTGATAGGACGTAGGTGTGTGAGACATCTGCACAGGCTACTATGTCCATATGCAGGGGGATAGCCTGCATATTTAAACTCTTATTAGATGCCCATATTTGAAAAGGAAAAATTAAAACTAAGCAGAGGAGAGACTTTCACAGTACCTATGGACTACTTAAGAACCATTTGTGAAGCAAATTGGAGCTTTTTGGGTTTTTTGGGATAATTACTGCAGTAAAAGACAGAAAGGTCCCTAACAAGCTTCATTGGAAAGAACACTGCTTCACACTAACAATAACTTGATTTGGTTACCTGAATCTATTAGCAGTATAAGGGAAAAAATTGAGTCTGGTATGCAGTGTCAAACTCCATTTGAATCAGTCAGTGAGGAAGCAAGGAGTGTGATGGAAGAGAGAGATGAGGATAAAGAGTACCCATCTTTCTAGCCTCAAGAGAAAACCAGTGGCATCAAAAAGCTTCCTGTTCAATTTCTGGGATTATCATTAGGTTTTTTTGGCATTAGGAATTAGTTGCTAAGGCCATTCTGCAAGGCCAAGAGGCCTTGAAGAAGGACTGAAGTGTTGGTTACCTTTATCACAGGCAAGAATTTGCCTCACTCTACATTGTTTTAAACTCAACTAGTTTTCTGCCTTTTGCAGGGGAAAAAACCTAACTTCCTCTGATATTGGAGGAGGTTTCTATTTTTTTTTTTTTTTACTTGTTTTCATCAATTCTAGTGACAATTTTCAAAAGACAAAAGCCTCATTGATACGGTCCACAGTGTGTGCATGTAGTGTAAGTCACTAGCATTCCCTGTACATTCGATAGATTTCTGTCCTTTCTTTAAAAAACAAAAATATTTAGGTAAATGTGAATGTATTGGGGAAATTTTGGGTAAACACCAATCCCTTACAAGCTGGGTGGTTCTAATTTTGAAGAACAGGTATCACCTTTTAACTCTGAAGTTATCTACCTCCCTTGCAAATTGTTAGTACTTGTGATTGACTGACTGACTTTTCTTGTAAGAAATTATGAGGCTGAGATTACAGGAAGAGTTCACTTATCCTCAATAAAATCCACTTGTATTCTTTTCAGTTGCCGAGTAGAATAATTGTTCGTCCCTCTATGTGGATCTGTGCCAAAAATCTTTGTCAACCTATGTTTAGGCCTTGGCAAGTTGGCAATATGGCTGTGGTACTTGAGTTTTTAATAATTGTACTGTTCTTAGTTACACTGATGAAGACAAAATTAATCTAATTTCTCAGAGAAAAATAAATCTCGCACACTCCAAAATAATTCCACCAGCCAATACCTTCCTCAGTCTCCAAAGTCACAGATGTTGTTTTCTCTGAATTGTCAGTTTTATCCAAATTTGCAGGAAGATTGGAGCAGAAAGCTATCTGTGGAATTGTATAATTTTCTGTATGTCATGATGACCATCCAGAGAAATAACCTTCACCCAGTGCAATATTTATAACATTTTTAAAACTTATCTTTTGCAATACACTTCTTATTAAAAAGTATTGTAGCTAATACCTTACTAATTGCAACTAAAGAAGATAAGGGCAAAAAGTTCATCAGGTGAGCAGGAACTAGACCTTAGGGTTTTTTGGTCCCAGGAGATGACCTAAGCACTGAATCATTGTTTTTAACACTGTTAGCGTGTTCACGTAAGTATATGGTTCAGCAACAGCCTCTGGCATATTGGTACTTAAAACATTTATTATGATCCTAAATAGTAAAAAGCTTCCTAAAATGAATCTGCAAACAAGTAGGATTGTACAATCAAACTGATATTAAGTACCGTAAGGCAAAATTTTGAGAGAAAATAATATCTTCTTTTTATGTAAGCAAGATAACAGCTCTTCTCTAGCCCCAGGTAGGCTTCTAAAAATCAGATGATTCATTTAGTTGAAAGGACACCCTGACTGTTTTTTTTTCCTTCTTCTTCATTTTCTCTCGGATCTCGGTATAAGTGGTTACTTCATCAGCATAGTGCATGACTTTTCAACAAGACCACTGTAAGCTTGTTTAAAGCAAACTTGAAAGGTTGATATAACATGAGGTTTTATCATGCCATAAATGATCTATGATAACAGGGAAATGATCCTCAATATCAGGATGACTCAGAGAGCCTAAATCAAACTTCTTCTCTGAGTTACTCTCTAAAGAAACCTGTCTCACTTAATTGACTACAGAAGAAGCAACCTTTTAACATGGGTGTTTGTATGTGAATAGTCTCCCTAACTGTCCAAGGTACTTTTGCAACACAGAACTGAAAACGTAAACACTCCCAGATTGTTAGTGTTGATAAATGACTTGCACTATTTAATTTGAGGAGCTTCAGACTTTTAACGTTAACAGATAGAAAATCAAAGATGCCACCTTTTAATAATTAAATTCATCATTCAAACCCATGAAGTTGGTTGATGTATATTGCCACAGCTCCAGTGAAAGCTGATCTTGAATTCTTGATTGAGATCTGTATTTTCCCTTCCCAGGTCTGTTCTCTACCTATAAAGTAACAAGCAACTAAAAAAATTGAGCAGTATGTGTCTCTATAATTTCACTGGTATAAAATCTTTTCAGATATTGGAAGGATAAAAATTTGACATATACATGTATGACTTAATTTCAACAGAAAACATAATAGAAAGTTTGTGAAGTGATTTGTGAGTGCTTTTGTTAAAACTAAACTTCTGAAGAATATCTTGGTTTTCCTTTATCACCTTCATTCTTGGTGATGGATAACGTTGCAGAAAGAATTAATTTTCCTAATATATACTTGTTCATCCCAGGTAATTGCTAAAATATTAGTTTTGCATTTACATTTGAGTTTCCTAGCAGGAGGGAAACTGTTAGTACCAACTATTACAAGTTAAATTTAGAAATAAAGGAAATAATCAGTTCAAGAAATTAAATTTTAAAGCTTATGCTTATTTTTTAGTAACACACAATAGTAGTCTTAAAAATACTGAAGAAAAACTATTTTAATTAGAGTAGCATATGAACTTCTAATTGCCAGTTGAACAACTTTGCCTTCACACTTTGGCTGTATCAAGTGATCACAATTTGCTTTTGCCATTGTTGGAGCCCGTCTTGCCAAGGCCTGTGACAACATTTTACTCTTCAGTGCTTTTAACATTCAGCTTTCAATTCCTGGATGACATCCAAAACCACAAAGTGACAGTTGTTTTCCAAGTTATAAACACAGTTTTGAATCCATTAAAGACTATTCTACTGTTTCTTCTGGGACTTCAGCTGTTGTGTCACAGAAAGAACCAGTCAAAGTTCCTTTGCTCCTCAAGAATGTAATATGTCATGGCTCATTTGAAATAACATCTCCACAAAGCAAACCTTTATAGCAGAAGCTAAGCATAGCATTCTTGAGTGGCATCTGGCAGTTTGTGATATAGAGCAAATAAGGTTGGGGATTGTTATTCCCCAGAACATTCTATGCAAAGGAGCTTAGACTAAGCAAGAATGACTTAAAATGCCATGGAGAAGGCTGGCTTTAAATTCTGTAAATCTGCAGCCAAGTTCCTAAAATGCATAACAATCTTTTAATCTCTTCCTTTTATCAAAACTCATGATAAAAAAAGGAGAAGAAATCAGCAATGAAAATAGGTTTTATGTGTAGTGAAATAGTATATAGTACTGCTGGAAACCCCATAAAAGTGGAAGGAGACTTGGTCTCTGGAGAGCAGTAATACTTCATTTCTGTAAGCCTCTTGATCAGCTCTCTGAATTGGTGAAAAGACAGTCCATCGTCTATTTTATTTAAGTAGAACAAAGAGAATTAGGTAGAATAACTGTCAGTGACATGTGGAACTGGATGACTATGAGTAATTGGAGAAAATAACTTTAGGACTATAAAATTAGTCAAAGAATGGTAGAATTACCTTTCAGCCTTAAATTAACCCTAATAAAATTCTTTGGTGACCCAAGTATCTCTAAAACATTTCCTTTTCTAAAAGAAATTGATGGAAGCTCCATGGTGAAGCCACTTCAAAACAGGGAAAATAAAGCAGGCAAAAATCCATTGTAGAGAATAATTCTGTTTTGAGAAAGGAAATGCAGTAAACGCAATTCTTTTCTACTGTGGTGAGTGAAATAAAATGACAAGTATTGCACAGTGCAAATATATTAGTTATTGTCCAAGATTCAGATGAATAGTTGTGGTTCTCAAACTGAGAGTTGGAAACAATCTTTTCTTTCCTTTTCATTGGCAAGTATAAGTAATAACCATCCCAGATTCACAGTTTTACACTGATAGCCCCCATAAATAAAAATAACCCAGACAGAATTTGTGTTCGTTCTTAACTTTGTGCCATTAATAATTCTAAGTTCTAAAAAAGAGTTAATGTGGGACTGTCTTTTTCTGCCCTGCTACAAAGGGGCACTGGGTCCGGCTGGGACAGAGTTAATTTTCTTCATAGGAGACCATATGGTGCTGTGTTTTACATTTATGTCTAAAACAGTGTTGATAACAAAACAGTGTTTTAGCTATTGCTGAACAGTGCTTACACAGCATCAAGGCCTTCTCTGTTTCTCACTCTGCCCTCCACAGCAAGCAGGCTGGGGGTGGGCAAGAGGTTGTGAGGGGACACAGCTGGGACAGCTGACCCCAACTGACCAAAGGGATATTCTATACTGCATAACGTCATGTTCAGCAATAAAAACTGAATGTGTAATTTTAACAGAGTAGTCTTTGCTCAGAGACTGGCTGGGTATCAGTCTGTTTGTTGCAGGTGCTGAATGATTGCCTTTGCATCACTTGTGGTTTTTTTTCTCTTTCCTTATTAAACCCTCTTTAACTGGACCCACAAGTTTTTTCTCACTTTTGCTCTTTCTATTCTCTCCACTGTCCCACTGTGTGTGTGGGAGGAGTAAGCGAGTGGTTGGGTGGGTGCTTAGTTGCTGACTGGGGTCAACCCACCACAAAAGGAGTGAACTTAACAATAAACAGTTTGGAGTAACAATATGGGTCTTTCAGCGATGTAGTAAACTCAACAAGAGATGGAAAAATGAATAATTATGAACTCTGAAAGAGAAGAACAAGTAGCTTATTTTGTGATAGAGCAACCACTAGGCTGAAAGTCTAAAATAAGAAATCTAGTTGTACCTTTACTTCCAGATGAAGTACAATAATCTTGCTGAATTATAGTATTTGTTCTCTTTCAGTTCAAAAATTGCCTGAAAAATACTGAAAAAACTGTTAGAATCATTGTAAAGTATGCATCTCCTGAACAATTGTTTGTCATCTGTGTGGAAATTGTATTACATTCTCCTACAGTGTGGTGTCTGACACAGGTAATGGTACTGTATATTAATAGCTTAGAGAAACAATCATATTATTTGCAGCACTTACCTGAGTAGACTATGCCTGCCACTCAAGGGTAAAAGCAAATCTTAGAGGACTATGTGTATGAAGCCTGATTTGATTTTCAAGCATCTCACAGTCTGGAGATGCTAAGATACCTTCTTATAGAAATACAGGACTGAAAGAAGTTTTACAGGTCAGTATTGCATTAGGTTGGGTGAAAAAAAAGCAAAAAACCCCACCAGCTCTTGCATGCTTTATAGCCAATATATTTGAATTGCTGTTATTACTAAAAGTCCAGTATTTTCTATCACATAGTGATAGATAGAAACTGTCTCCCTCATTAGGCCTATTGCAAAGAAAAGGGTCAAAATGCATTTGATATTGAAAAACTCTGCAGTTTGCTACCTTGCACTATAGAATTTTTGAATTTAGCGTATCTTATCTGGAGTCATGGTAAGAAACAAAAGCATGATTCATACAGTGTTGCAGAGATCATCTTTGTGTTTTTGAAAGGAAAAAGAAGCATCAATTATTAATACAGCTGTCAGATACTTTGACAACACTTTATCTCTTGTAACTCTTAAATAAAACAGCCAGTCATTTGCTTGCATTGAATAATTTCTCTACTTTGTACCAGTAAACAAACAACATTTTTGTGAGATATAAGAATTTTTAAAAGATTGGAGTTTACTTACTGCAAGGATACTGAGCTGTGACAGAAACAGTCTTTACTTTTCCTGAACATAGACAAAATAAAAAAATATGATCTTCCATGGAAACTAAACTGCTAGACAAATTTTCTTCTGTGCACTAGTCAGTAACTAGCTAAGCTTTGCATCTTAAAGAAATAAAATCTTTGGAGAAATAAATCCCAGGCAACATTACTATGGAGAAGGTCTCAATACGTTATTTGGTTTTAGCCAGGCAAAAACCTATAAAACATTTTTTTTTTGTCCCAAAGAACAGAATTACAAAAGTATTTGGGTGCCAGGAGATGCACCCAGGAAGAAAATCCATTTTCCAAAACTGATAAAGTTGTTTGTTGCCTAACTCAGTGAAATTAGTTCTGGCTTCACAACTGCCTTCATTAAATATGATGGAGAAAGTACACTGATGGCACTTTTGCCATCAGTAATCTCTCTGTCGCTGTCAGAATTGGGTGTTATGCATACTCATGGCAACAGTGATTTTTGGATCTTGGTCTGTGGTTTGCATTCTTCTTTAAGAATGATAAGCAGCAGTAGCTGCTAAAGTTTACCCAAGGTCTCTGAACTGTTTAGAAAGCATGGGTGAAACAAATTGACAAAGGAGAAAAAGGTCAGTTTACACTGCTTAAACAGGTACTGTAATTCTGCATAGACTGAGTGAATAGCTGTAGCCAGAACAAATGAACAAGTTGTAAAAGCATTAGTCATCATTGAAGACAATAAGAAACTCCTGAATCAGCAACATGGGTATTGCACAAAGACCCCTTGTGTAATTTTTATAAATGTGGCACTAGTATGAAATAATATATTTTGTTCACATCTCCAACATGACTATTTATTCCTGAGTTTATGTATTCAATTAAACCCAAACATCTCTACTTAAATATAAATGCAGCAAGTACAGAGTTTTCACTCTGCTGCACTCTTATACCTAAGAAGAGAGGAAATCTTTTTGTGAAATTTAAGTTTAACTTCATGGGAAAAATACACAACCTTAAATATAATATACTTGCTTCAGAGATTCCTTTTGGCCAGTTGATGATAGAGAAAAATTGACAGTATGCTGAACAACTAATTACTCTTCATCCTTTATATAACCAGCTCATTGCACATGTGTTTTTTCCAAAATTACTTCACGTTTAATTATGAGAAATTTTTGTTTGCTGACACTCTAGTTAAGAACAGCCAAGGGAAAGTTAACAGTTTTCTTTATTGATGAATTTAGAAGACACAAAAAGTATTACTTTGTGTTGAACGAAGTATTATCTTCATCCCCCTGTGAAAGCTGTCATTTGGATTTCAGCACTTTCTTTCTGGTATAGATTTCCTTGTGTTTTGTTTTTTGGTTTTGTTTTTTTTTTTTATTAATGACTTGAAAGAAATGTTAAAAGTATAGTTCAAACTGAAACATGGAAAGTACTTAACATCATAGGAAAAAGTTTTCTTGCCTTAGCTTTTGTTTTCTCCATTTGAGCTATTTGACAAAATTCAGAAAAATGAGCAAAACATGTTGATGGTTCTGATTTTTTTGCTAAAATAACCTCTTTAAACCAGAAACTTTCACTCATGGTCTTTGTTGGTTCTGTAGATTAGTCAAGAGACTGTGCCTTTGAATAGTGGTTTTTTGTTACTTTCCCTTTGTCAGATGTGCTATTTCACGAAAAGGTGATTTGCTGGTCATAATGGTTTTTGTTTGACACTACTTTCAGGCCAAGAAATGGACCCTTGGGCAGCAGAGTTTGTACAGTGTGTGTGGGAGGAAGACAGAGATAAAGATGCTCTTTAGGAAATCAGAAATTATATTAAATTGCTTCTTGCTTCACCTGAGTTATTCTCCTTCCTTGCTCTTTGCTTTGGTTGCCAAGCCTGGAGGAGAAGGGAAGAGGGGGGAGGAAAAGTCAAGCGTTTAAGAATATTATTACCTATTAATAGTTCAGTTTAAAAAATGTACAGCAATGGCTGCCAAACTGAGAAACACAGAGGCTTAAGGTAAGAAAAAATCAACAACACAGCATCAGTGACAGCAGCTCATGGCAAACTTGAAATGCCTAATACGTAGCTGTCAAAGCAGAAAGTCAAAGCAACCAGTGCTTGTGCATAATAATAGAATCATAGAATCA
>VZTQ01005688.1:0-14243 GCA_013400755.1 Pelecanoides urinatrix
AAGAAGGTTCACAAGACCTTCTGTTTTTTTCCAATATACTTAAAATATTTAATTTCAGTATTTAATTTTGAAGGAGTTGAAATAGTTTGTTTCACCTCTGCTACCGGTTATAGTATCAGTTATGATACGCTACCAGATTTGAAAAGTTTTGACATATATTTTAAAATCCCACTTGGGAGCTGAACAGAATGATAACCTATAAACAATTCATTTGATCTTACTGAAATAATATTTTCATCACCCTTACATCGAAATTCTGAATGAAATTAATATATTTCTGTGAAACTTTCATTTCATGGAAAAAATCATTGTGTCAGGACATGTTTAAGAAGCTGCCTGTAGCATTTCACTGACCTCTGAAATGAAGCAGTCTCAGAGGTAGAAACTGCACACCTGTACAGCACACAGCAGTACTTCACAGCTATTTAAGGGTTAGATTCTGCTTTCAAAGGCAGAATCACAGAGAGGCATACAAGCCTCTCCCAGTAAAATCAATGGGAAGAGAATATGCAGATTTGGGGACAGAGAAATAACAAATTCTGTGGCCTCCGCAGGGATTTTTGAAAGATGCAGAATCTTAGCTCAGACTTTGCAGTAAGCACCCCACTGTTGGATGAACTCTCCTGAGATTCTCCATCTCTACTAGTGGGAAGAGATGGTATTCCTTCTAGGAGATAGTAGCTCCAGCAACACAGTAACTCTTAGATCTCTCCAAGCCCATCAGATGTAAAGGCATCTCACTTTAGATGTAATGGCTGCAAGAAGGCAGGCAGGCTCTCTGAGGAAGCTGTATATACTCTGATTCCAGGGCAGCAAGGAAAACAAGAGAATTTTCTCTCTGAAACTTGTATCTCTGACTCAGAAAGGTCCTTTTTGAGCACTCAACTGGGGGACAACATCACCAGTACTGCTCAGTCAGGAGGCCCTGTGAAGACATGCTCACTGGGAATGGCTGCAGGCTCAGCAAAAAGCTTAGGAAAGGAACATAAGGTCTTGAGTCTATACTGATCGGAAAGTGCATGCACAGAGTGGGAGGGAGATGTATCCTGTAGTAGCAGTAAAGATTTATCATACTTACATGAGTCTGTTACTGTAGTACCTGTGCTTAACACAAGCGTAAATACCTTTATCCTTTTAACATAGGGGCACTTATATCCCTGCTCCATGGGTAAGAATTGAAGTACAAGGCCATAAAGGGACTCTGTGGCAAAAGGAAATTGAATTCAGGGATTCCAACCCCTCAACTACTACCCTAACCATTGCTCTATACTTTTTCAGATGAGAAAATAGACATGAAAAATGTTATATCTAAGTAGAGGTGTAAGGATTTACAGTAGCACCAAAACTTCTTGTAGGCTGTCCAAGAGTCCATGAGGCAAGAATTTTTCTGTCACCATTTTCATCACCCCAAATGTTTTAACATAGTAAAACACTGTGTTTTTTTTCTCCTAATAGTATCTACAGAGATCACAGGATATGACACAAACACAGATGCTCCACATGCCCTCCCAAAAGAAAGATCCTTCAAGTCACTGAAGGAAATGGCAGCAGCAGCATACCCGCAAAGGGTTGTTGAGTGTCCTTGAAGCTCTCTCAATGAAGTTGAATTGATTTGCAAGCTTCTGCTCCTTCACTCTTGGGGGACGAGGCTCTTCTGCCTCTGCTGCCTCAGCTACTTCTGCTGTTCCTGCCCCCTCTGCCTCTTCCTCTCCTGCAGCCTGCAAGAAAATAGAGCAGTGACTCCACCCTGAAAGAACCAGACGTCTCTTTCCTTCTTCAGAAGCACTTCTTCTCAGACTGATGGATTTCTGCTGCCTAGTGAAGGAGACTGTAATTGAAGATTCAATATTTAAGATGGAAATTAGGAGACTTCCAGCTATCAGAACAAAGAGATTCTGGAACGGTATCTAAACAGGAATATGGAAGACCAGGAACTGAAGTTACTTTAAAACAGAGCCTGACATGAGTGGGATAATATAGCATGACTGCCTTTGATAAAATGAACTGGACTCAGGGACCAGAAGACTGTGTTAGTGGCCCACTACCCTGTGTTTTCATTTCCTTGCTAGACAGTCAGCTTTAACTGAAACTAGTCTGAACTTGATTCCAGGGTCTGACACTGTGGATAAGGACAAACTTCTCACAGCATACTCCTTTCCTGATCAGCCAACTGCCTTTAAGTCAGACCACTGCTTATTTCAGATAGTTAAGCCTGCTGCTTTTATCCCTCCACACTTTGTTTTGCACCAATTTCGCTTTCAGGGATGGACATGCTATCCAGGAAGATTCCAGACCCCAGCAAATTACACTCTATCTTGATATAATATCTGGATGAAGATAGACCTGGTGTGTAAGGACCTGGCATCCCCCTGCACAGCTTCTCCAAACCGAAAAATGGCAGGAGGACCCCAGCTGTTCAGTAGAATCTGCAGAATCTCACCTACAGCAGAGACATCTCAGGCATAAAAGAATCAATTACAGAAGCTTCTCAGCAAGCCCATTTTATAATAAAGTGAATTTCAAATCTAATATTAAAAATAAAACGGACAGCTCTGAGTATCCCTGTATTATCAACACTGTTTTCATCACAAATCCAAAACATAGCCCCATACTAGCTACTATGAAGAAAATTAACTTTATCCCAGCCAAAACCAGCACAACACCACAGTAACCAATCCACAATTTGCAGGGTGATTGTTTATTCAAAGCCACAAAAGGAGACAATGTTATTACTAGAATGAAACTGCAGTAATTCTGGCTGGACTGCAATAAAAAATCTGACTTCAACTCACATCAAACTTTGGAAATCCCCTTCTGATCTGAGTAGCTTTGTTTCTGGGTATCCTTTCAGCTCTGGACCTTTCTACCCTCCAAAAATGGCTGCAATTATGTCCAGCCATGAAGAATGCTTTCAAGGTACATAAGAGTTATAATGTGGTTTGTTCTTGTTTATATGGATAAAAATGAATATACTAGATGGATGTCTACATTCCAATCACAGCCTTGAGTGTGTAGTCACACTAGCATCAAGCTGCTTCAAACTAGCTGGTTTGGAATCTATAAAAAGCACTGCCAACAACAACAATCCATGCTTTCATGGCAGTGAAGATTCCATTTAGCACTTTGTCCTACTTCAAATCATCCTGCACATTTTGTTAAGTGTAAACTAAAAGAGGCACTGACCCTCAGAATCCACAAGTAACAACTATTCTCAGGAACTTATGCAGTGGTATCATTGTGCCTGACAGTTACCACCTTGAAAGGACACTCTTTGTGACACAACTTCTCCTTTCACAAACAGCAGAAATATGAGAAAAATCACTAAGCAGTACATCTTTCCCTGCTGAAAATTCAAACCTAGAACTGTTTACTAACAACAGAGCTTTTCAGCCTCTGATTAAGGTATCTTTGACTGAAAACCTAAGAATGGAGATACTAGCTCAGATCAAAGGTCCAGCTAGCTCAATATCTTATATCTCCCATTGTCCAGAAGAAGATGTCCTGGTAAGAGTGTAAGAATGGGTCAAGTATATGATAGTTTCCTGAATGCTCACCCAGCCTCCAAACATTTCTGCTTTAAGACTTTAAGACTTTAAGTCATGGCTGAAACTTTCAAAGCAGGCTAAGGAGTTTAGACATGTATATCCAACTATTTGTAGTGGAAGATGTTTAAAAGACATTAAATAGCTCTGAAAATTTCAGTGTTAGTGTCCACCTGGCTCAAAAAGCATGCACTGTTTTCTACAATGTGGCAAACATCTGGCTGATTGTTATTTTTCTGTTTTTGTTTCCCGAGAAGGATGCAAGCCAAAATAGGAACTGTTCAATTCTATGGTGATGAAGCATGATCACTCCCTCATGTTGAGGTAGTGGTACCAGTGCTTAGCTGAAAATGATTGTGGTTTCAGATAATAAACCTACCTGCTGCAGTGCTTAATCTGATACTCTGCCATCTGCCTTCATCTGAATCTTTGAGTATCATGTTTCCATTCAAAGAGAAGTGAACGGCCATTTGATCCACATAGCTTACTGGCTTGTATGCTCGTTCCTACAAAGAGGAAAAAACAACAAAATGGGTGCAGAAAAAATATATTTTAAACCAGAAATACTGTGTAGCCTAAATTGCTAAAGCTAAGTTCCATACTGATAAATATATGTTTGTTATTGACATATTTACACTGAATTTCTTCCAGCAGCTATTTATATCTCAGGACACTGAGAGCCATAAATTAAAAATACAAGGAAAAGAAGCAAGAACATGAAACCTCTAGTTCTCCACAACTACCACAGCAAGTGAGTTTAAATATAGTTCTAGTGGATCTCTACTATACAGCACTCCCTAAGAAACTCTGATGTCCTGTTGTGCTGAGATCCCTGAATGAGTTGTTGTACCTACACAAGAGCAGTACCATATAGAGAGTTCTGTATGAAGACAGTACAGGCTCTTTAGCACTGTTCCCAGGCTTATAAGCACTGCACTAATTCAGCTATTTGAAGCTAGCTTGATTGGCACTTGCTTGTGGACCACTGTACAGTGCAGGCATGCACCTAGGCTCAAATTGTGTATTAAGATTTTGAGCTGCACCTAAAAGCAATCAGAAGCCACTGCAGACCACAGATGCTTCAATAGTTTCTTCTTAAAAATATGACTGCTTTCTGTACCAATCTCAGCATAGCACTGAGCTCACTTCAGTCACTGTGGAGGATTTGAAGATATGGATCATTCATCACCTGTTTTTATTCCATAAATATGGAAAACATCAAATCCAAGTAGAAGAGAAAGTGACCTTATTTGCTTCCACAAGACTGATTTCCTTTCTCTGGTGATTTCCTGTAATGGTTGGTCAAACTAGTTACAGTAGCATAGAGATGAGACAGGCTCAGGAATATTTCAACAAGTTGTCTGTTCTCTGCCTAAGGTTGGGGATAATTCAGTGCTAGAGCTGGAAGAGCTGTCCCCGTGTCCTTTCTTTCAGGGGGTGTAACCCTTCCAAGGGAGGGGTAAGAGGCAAAGCCATCCTTCCACTCTCCCACTGTGGCAGCCTGTGTTGCTAGTTGTATATGCTAGCTGGAGGAGGCTGCTCCAGGGTAATGCAGCATATGCTCTGCACACAGAAACATGAAGGTGTGACTCTTGGATGTTTCCTGGCAGTCTTTGATGCACCCTCCCCTGCTCACTCCTACTCATCATGTATAGAGCTCTTGTCACTGATTTCACAAAGCACATTTCTGAGCTTGCCTATAATTCAAACAACTGAATCTTGATGTGAGTATACTGAGGCATAACTGTCTTAAAGACTGAATAAAGCATTGCCTTTTGTCCTCTAACCACCACAGAATGGAAAAAGTTATCGCCTGAGATTAGCTGCAATAATTATGTTCGCTGCCAAAACTAGTTGAGTAAATTGTTATCTCCTACTTCTGAATAAATATGTCAATGCTTTTAGACTTTTACCCTCTGCAAAAACCCTTTAGGAACCATTGGCAGTAAGTATGTAACAAGATGAAGCCACATTAAAAGGAAATTTACCTGGTTATAAATCAAAGGAAACCACAAAACCAGCTAATTGCAAAAAATCTCATCCTGGTTTTACAAGTCATGCCACACTTACTTTAAAGCTGTATCTGACGATATTCTGGGGAGCATGGGGATTATTAGCTGTCAAGGTGCATGTAAATTCCTCTTTTAATTCCTTTGGAATGGAAACAAAATAGTATCATAAATAAAACTCCACTGTTAATACAACATGCAGCATACAATCACCAGGTTCTTTACGCTCAGTTCTGTGATGTTCAGTTTCTGATACAAGCCAGGATGCTATTGGCCTTCTTGGCCACCTGGGCACACTGCTGGCTCATATTCAGCCGGCTGTTGACCAACACCCCCAGGTCCTTTCCCACCAGGCAGCTTTCTAGCTGCTCTTCCCCAAGCCTGTAGCATTGCATGGGGTTGTTATGACCCAAGTGCAGGACTTTGTTGAATCTCATACAATTGGCCTCGGCCCATCGATCCAGCCTGTCCAGGTCCTTCTGCAGAGCCTTTCTACCCTCAAGCAGATCAACANTCCTGGCAGTCTTTGATGCACCCTCCCCTGCTCACTCCTACTCATCATGTATAGAGCTCTTGTCACTGATTTCACAAAGCACATTTCTGAGCTTGCCTATAATTCAAACAACTGAATCTTGATGTGAGTATACTGAGGCATAACTGTCTTAAAGACTGAATAAAGCATTGCCTTTTGTCCTCTAACCACCACAGAATGGAAAAAGTTATCGCCTGAGATTAGCTGCAATAATTATGTTCGCTGCCAAAACTAGTTGAGTAAATTGTTATCTCCTACTTCTGAATAAATATGTCAATGCTTTTAGACTTTTACCCTCTGCAAAAACCCTTTAGGAACCATTGGCAGTAAGTATGTAACAAGATGAAGCCACATTAAAAGGAAATTTACCTGGTTATAAATCAAAGGAAACCACAAAACCAGCTAATTGCAAAAAATCTCATCCTGGTTTTACAAGTCATGCCACACTTACTTTAAAGCTGTATCTGACGATATTCTGGGGAGCATGGGGATTATTAGCTGTCAAGGTGCATGTAAATTCCTCTTTTAATTCCTTTGGAATGGAAACAAAATAGTATCATAAATAAAACTCCACTGTTAATACAACATGCAGCATACAATCACCAGGTTCTTTACGCTCAGTTCTGTGATGTTCAGTTTCTGATACAAGCCAGGATGCTATTGGCCTTCTTGGCCACCTGGGCACACTGCTGGCTCATATTCAGCCGGCTGTTGACCAACACCCCCAGGTCCTTTCCCACCAGGCAGCTTTCTAGCTGCTCTTCCCCAAGCCTGTAGCATTGCATGGGGTTGTTATGACCCAAGTGCAGGACTTTGTTGAATCTCATACAATTGGCCTCGGCCCATCGATCCAGCCTGTCCAGGTCCTTCTGCAGAGCCTTTCTACCCTCAAGCAGATCAACATTCCCACCCAGCTTGGTGTCATCTGCAAACTTACTGAGGGAGCACTTGTTCCCCTCATCCAGATCATTGATAAAGATATTAAACAGAACTGGCCCCGCACTTATCATCTCTGGTATTTTGTACTAAGAAAACTCCAACTGCCCCCCTCCAACCCTAACAATTATGCCTTAGGGCTGTGTGGCTATCACACAGATCCTTGGCCAAGTGCTGCATAGTACGGACAGAGTTAGCCCACTCCAAAAGGATGCTGGACAGATTGGCACAAACAACATCTTGTAGAATTGCTCCAAAAAGTTCAGAGTGCTGCTGTTCAACGATGTGAGCCTTATGTTCCATTGGAACTATTTTGTGCCAAACCAGCCACCTCTCCTATGATGTTACTTACTCAAGTTACATCGCAAGGGGAGAAAATTTTGGAATGGATTTTTCCTCCGCAAACTGCCCCACGCAGCGTCTGGCAATGTAGTGAAATTATTGCAAAACTGATAAGAAAAGGACGGAAACGTTGTATAGACGTCAGTGGAATGGAGCCACAAAGGATCTCTTTACCCATTTGACAAGAATTGATAGATTGGCTTTATGCCAATTCAGAAGAAATACAACTCTCTTTATATGGATATACTGGACTTTTAGATGCTAAACAACCTACGTCTAGGATTTTACGAACATTATGTCAATATGACTGGATGCCATTGCAGAAGATAACTGTACAACCTTTATCTGCAGCGCTGACTGTCTTTACTGATGCAGGGAAGAAATCTCACAAAGCTGTTTGTACATGGCAAAAAAATGGTGCTTGGCACCATCACTATATTTTTGGAGCAAAAGATGATTCCTTACAGACTTTAGAGTTAAAGGCCGTTCTTTGGGCATTAGTAACTTGGTTATCTCAACCATTGAACATTGTTTCTGACTCTCTTTATGTTGTAGGTATAGTTCAACTTATTGAAGATGCAGTGATACGTCTCCCTCGTTGACGTTCTTTGGGAACTTTATTTCTTGCATTACAGCGCAGTTTATATATGCGCACTGCTCCTTGTTGTATAATACATATTAGGAGTCATCAATTTGATGTAGGATTAGGAGAAGGCAATGCTAGAGCTGATTCTTTAGTGCTGTTTCAAACAAATGTTGACTCACTGCAAGCAGCTCGTGCAAGTCACCATATGTTTCATCAAAATGCGAAAACTTTACGTCGTCAATTTCACTTATCTTGGTCTGATGCCCAAGGTATAGTGAAATCTTGCGACCAATGTAGTAATCATAGTGGCCCCGTATCACTTGGTGTAAATCCTCGTGGTTTGGCAGCCACAGAATTATGGCAGATGGATGTTACACATATTGCTGAGTTTGGTCGTCACAAGTATGTTCATGTCACTATTGACACCTTTTCTCATATGATTTGGGCAACGGCTCAAACAGGAGAAAGAGCTTTACATGTCATTCGACATTTATATACCTGTTTTGCAATTATGGGCCTTCCAAAAACAATTAAAACAGATAATGGCCCTGCTTATGTGAGTCAACAATTAGCTCGCTTTTTTCAAACGTGGGGTGTACACCATATTACTGGTATTGCTCATAATGCCACGGGTCAAGCTATCATTGAGCGAGCACATCTTATACTGAAAACCCTTCTTGCCAAACAGAAAAAAGGGGAAATAGGGTCTAGCCCTCAAATGAGGTTACAAAAGGTGCTTTTTACATTAAATTTTTTGACGTTATCAGGGGAACGAGAACTTTCTCCTGTTTTGATTCACTTTTCAACGCTTTATCAAACAATGCAGAGCAGTGTTATGGTAAAGTATAAAAATATTAATACTGGCCAATGGTCAGGCCCTGTTCCCTTGCTTTTTACAGGTCGTGGTTACGGCTGTGTTTCTACACCAAGTGGACCTCAGTGGGTACCAGCTCGGTGGATACGACCTACAACAACGGAATTGACTGAACAGCATGACCAGGAGGATGGGTCTGATCCTGATAATTTGGGTCTGGTTGTATTGAAATTTTTAAACTGATGCCTGGTTAGTAACACAACCAAAAACGAACATTTGGGTTACTTTAGCTAATTTAACAGGTCAAGATGCTCTTTGTCTTGCTCTTTCTTCTCCAGAAAATCCATTTTCTACCTGTTTAGTGGGTGTACCTACAGATACTTGGCCATGCGGCTTTTTGGCCACCTTTGCTTGTAACACGACTGAAGAAGCCATCAACAATTGGGATATTTGGGCAGCACATTTGCCGCCTGCTCCTATTGAACCTCAAGAAATAGAACTTTTAGGATCTATTTGAATGGATGCCTGTTTGTATTTTAATTACACTTCTAAAACTAATCAATCTGCTGTAAATGTTAATTCTAGTCTTGCTGTATATAAAAATCAAACTGCATGGTGTAATTATACTTCTAATAATTTATCTGTTTCTGTTAACAGTCCAGTTTCCCTGCCAAAAGGTTTGTTTCTAATATGTGGGGATAGAGCCTGGCAAGGGATACCAGCGAATGCTTACGGGGGACCATGTTATTTTGGAAAACTAACTCTATTAGCCCCAGGAGAAAATTGGTGGAAAAATATTACAAACACAACCAGTTCAAATTGATCAAAAAGGAGCACCACAGGTCTCCCCCCTGACTGTAACGACCAGGTAACTTTGCCTAGCACTACAGAAAGAGTGTTCCTTTCATTGTTTGTTCCTGGTGCTGCAGCAGGAAGAGCTTTGAATGAGCTAGGGAAATTAGCTTGTTGGGCTGAAAAACAGGCCAAAGTAACAACAGAAATTATACAGTCATTGCTTGAGGATCAAAATAGCTTACGNAGTATGATAATGTAACCTTTAGAGCTGAGCCAATGATTATAGGACAGGTATGCCTAATGAGGAGTGCGTGCTTGCAGCTGAGATGAGAAATAGCCAATCATGAGCTATGATTTTGCAATATGTATGATCTAATTATATACTGTATAAATGACAAGAGTTTACTGTAATAAATGGGCATTCACCTAACTCTATGAGTATTCGTGTTTGACTCCGAAGACCCTCACCTACAT
Organism: Pelecanoides urinatrix; assembly: GCA_013400755.1. Lineage (NCBI taxonomy): Eukaryota > Metazoa > Chordata > Aves > Procellariiformes > Procellariidae > Pelecanoides > Pelecanoides urinatrix. Next base: position 10,031 of record VZTQ01005688.1, read on the forward strand.
AGGAGGATGTTGGTCCTTAGTTTGTTCCAGGGTCCTTCAGCAAAACTCTCATCTCCTGCCTACACAAACCATCCCTCACAGCACGAAGACCTACTTCAACAATGACAAAAGTTGAATATCATATTTGTTGGATATCCTGGACTCTGGCCAGTGAAGGTAAAGACTGCAACTCTACTTGACTCGATACTCTACAGAAGCCAGTATAAAAAGCAGAAGGCAGCCTTTGGGATGCAAGCATCGTTCCTGCGGGGATGTGCTGTAGCCTATGCTAGCAAAGTGCCTGAGGTGACAGAAGGTTCATGTCAAAGTACCTAAAACTGTTGGAATCCAGCTGGAAGGTGACACAAACATGAAGAGATGAGATGCTAATATTTTTGCAATATTAGCACTAGGGAACACACATCAAAACTAGTAGATCTGTTTAAAACTATTAAAAGAAGCAAGGTGGGGAACAAACATGGGTCAGTCAAGAATAACCTTTTATACTGCCTCCTAATTCAGATAATAGCACAAAGTCTACTTCTGTGCCACTTGCTGAAAAAGGCAGTCCTGACATTCCTTTTTATTGGTGTGTCTGCGCTTTGTCCTTTTGCTATTTCTTTTGCAAGCTCCTGCTCCCTGTAAATCTTTCCAAAGCCAGCACACTGTCCTTTTTCATACCTTTCCTTAAAACACCTCTGCCACATTAGCTGTAAAGAGTCCTCAACAGCACCCAGGTAGTTGGCGTCCTGCCACCATGGCTCAGAATGATGGCCACTGCTTCCTCATTCTTCTTTTTACTATATCAATGTGTTATCCATAAATTATTATTTAAGATGTAATCCTTTTGCTCTGACAGCTATTTCTTTGTTCCACATCACACAGTGTTTGTACAACAGGGAAGGGGTCACAAATGCATCCACAATACAAATAATAAATAAACTATAACTGTGAATCAACATAACGATCATATATTCACTAGCAAGATGCTCACGACAAGGACTGACCTTCATACACATCTCTCAAATTCAAGCACATTTTTGCTGTTACATAATTAGCTACAGAAAAAAAAAGTTAACAGACTATTATTAGCATCTCAAAGAGAAGCATTCAGAAGTTAGGAAATGCGAGAATTAAGGTTGCTGGGGCAACCTTCAATTCATCCCATTGGGCACAGGCATTATGATACACAGCTTAATTCCATAATCACACACCTTGTTTTTTGTAGGTTCCCTGCCTTACTTAAGCTCTCCCAGGCTTACAAGCATGGACAGAGTTCAGACAATAAGTTGCTACTAGTATTTTGGTTTATGTTGTTCAGCATCTAGAATCTTGTTTTTTTTCCTGATGTAGACTAAGTCGATCAGAAAAGAACATTTCAATCAAAACAGTAAAATTTTGGCAAATTCTATATAAACTGAAGATGGTCTTGCTACAGAAAGAATCAACAGTCTTTGTAAATCTTCCTAATAATGGTGCTACTGTCCCTGCATTTAATAATAATAATTAACAAGAGGAGGAATGTGAATAATTATGAGGAATTTATATTAGGAAAAAAGAGACATTGTTGCTAGGGAACTAAAGACTGGGTAGGAGGCATTAAAGAGTTATAAGGAGTTTCTCACCTCCAGGTCATTATCATAACTCCAACCACCCTTGGAGGTGCTCCACTGCTACAGCAAAAAATGCCAAAGTGAGAATTTATGCATGCTAAACATGTTTTACTCTGATGGCTGTCGTACATTAAATAAATGAACAGATTATCATAGTTCCCACAGTGAAAAGACATTAGAAGCCCATAACAGTCATAATACCTAAATTAAGGATATAGAAAAGTCAAGTGACTGTTCTTTTCTGGGCCTTTCTTCCAGGATGTGTTTATGATAGCAGCACTTAGAAATTCCTCCCTGGGCCAGGCATAGACTATGCTACAAGACAAATTGACTATTGACTACAGCAAAGATACAGTAATCCAACAGGATGATACAGATGAAGAGAGGAAACAGCTGAAAAGTGATGCTTTAAATGCCATTTAATTTTCCTTTCCCTTGCCACAGCTCCCTCTAATGCAGACAAGCCATCAGGAGATGCAAATAGCTGCAAAAACAAGTCCTTCAGCAGGAAGTTTTCCTGTTGCTGGCCTATCCAACAAGCATTTCTAATTGTATTTTTAGGTAGGATGTTTGGTTTGTCTCCAAAAGAAATTCCTCTAAATATTTTTTTTTTAGTTATAAAACAGGAAAATTAAAATAAAAATAAACTACTGGCTACTTTCCAAAGTATATTGCTGTAAATGAAAAAGGCACTTCCAGGCTGGCATTAGGAATTTCTGCATCCCAGAAACATGTAACTGGAGGGCAAGCATCAGAGATGCAATGTCTGGTGGAAGTTTTGCCCTCAACACCCTAGTAATGTGCTTCCAGCTTGGCCTGAAATGAGGAAAATAAAGCATCATACTCAACCATCCATTCAAGNGGGGGGGTCTGCCCCCTGTTCACGACACGTGGTCGGCGGTCGATGAGCAACTGCATTGTGCATCGCCTACTTTGTATATTCTGTTATTGTTGTTGTTGTTGTTATCATTGTTATTATTACTGTTCTACTTTGGTTTATTTCCATTATTAAACTGTTTTTATCTCAACCCACGAGTTTTCCTACTTGCGCCCTTCTGATTCTCTCCCCCATCCTACTGGAGGGGTGGAGTGAGCGAGCAGCTGCGTGGTGTTTAGTTGCTGGCCGTGGTTAAAACACGACACCCTTCCAGACTAGCTCTTGCAACTGGTCACTGCAAGGTGAGGAGCCAGACACACCACTATACAATAACTACTTGAGTAACGTGAAATTTCTCCCTATGCTTAAAGCATAAAGTGGGCTGAGCAGACCTGGATTTACAGATCCAGCTTAAAATACCAGAAAACCAAGAGGCAGGGATGATGCAGGTTGATTACTCTGCAAAGCTGAACTGTCAGTTCACATTAAGCAAATTTTCCAAGGGCTGAAAATTGATTACATATTAATGAAACACTCAAAGGGCAATGACAAACACGGACTATATTTTTTTTAAGATCATTAAAGAGACATTCCTGCAGCCTTTCTGCTCCCCATGCTAGCTGTCACCATAAGACAATCAGACAACAAGGCTGAGCAATCACAGAATGCTCCTGCTAAGTTTACTTTATGTTCCTGAGCAGAGACATTATCATTCCCGCTTCCTCTGGAGCACAGCACAGAGGTTAACACGTAATCTGGAAAAAAGAGAACAAAGCTGCTTGTAGGATTCTAAGGGGAAGAGGGAGAGTCATTATAAGAGCAAGGCTTGACATTTCTCTAAAACTAATAATTTCCTGCTAGCTTTTTATTCTTGTTTTGAATATTAGCAATCTCCATAGTAAATCACCGTTCAGCAGAACAAGCAGAGAAGCACGGCATGGAAACAAAGCCAAAGGAAGCAAAGCAAAGTGACTTCTAGCCGGCCCTGCAGCAGACATCCATTTACACACACTACGGAGGCCAATTTAGGAGCTATTTGCGGACAGATTTTATAATCTGTTTTCTGAGAGACACTAAACTGAGTGTTTATTTTATATTCCATGGATGGTTTAATGCATGTTTAAGAGCCAACAGGCACCTTAAAAGCCTTTGCTGGCAAAAAAGTAAAATGTGGCTGATTGTAGACTGCATTTGGGGAGGGGGTGTCTTTGTTTCTCTTTGACAACTTGCTGAACAGCAAAGAAGCTGCTTACATGTCAGTGGGTGCATGTCAAGTGTAATGAGAAATGCCTCGCTGTCCAAATTCAGATGCTTTCTTAAAGCTGCATAAGTTACCTGTTGCTGACAGTGGAGTTGACCCTAAGCGATAAGTCCAGCCAGTCTGGTTTTACGCACTGTAAATGCAAAGAAGTGTATGCAATGTCAGTTAAGAAACCATAGCCAAATCTTGTTTCTCCTTGGGGTGGGTTCAGCCACAGAGGTACACAGCAGCACAGGGTGCTCTCCACTGCTCAGACAAGGCTTTTCCTTGAGCCACAAAGCGAAGACATAGAAGTCTGAAACCAACACCTCCAACAGCATACCTGATAACCATGTGTCGTGGTTTAACCCTAGCCAGCAACTAAACACCACACAGCCGCACGCTCACTCCCTGCACCTCAGTGGGATGAGGGAAAGAATCGGAAGAGTACAAGTAAGAAAACTCGTGGGTTGAGATAAAAACAGTTTAATAATTGAAAAAAAA
>VZTQ01005689.1:0-20317 GCA_013400755.1 Pelecanoides urinatrix
TTAAAGCCCTCTCGATGAGCCATAATGATTCATAGGCAAAATATCCAGTCTCACGTCATTAGGCAACCAGAATGTAATTACTTTACATCAGTTGTCTAACAACAAACAAACCAACCTCATACGTCTAGCAATAAAAAGCAGCACTTTGCTTCAAGAAACAAACATGAGTCGGCATCGAGAGGCTCACTAACCTAAAAAGAGTCCTTACAATACTAATAGTATTGAAATAAGCTACAAAGTCAATATCATACTCCCATGAATAAACCATTTCAGATAAGTAGAATTTAAAAATCAAACCTCTGAAGGTAGTGGTTAACTGTTAACGAAAACATTAATAAATTGTCATAGACTTCATTTTAAATAGTGTTCAGATTAATGGGGCAAGATGTGCTATGCAAATGTGTTCCTCATTTCCAGCTTTGTTTGATGGGTTTAATAAGTAACTGCTTACGATTACAACTGATTTAGCACTCAAGGTGCAGTGCTAGGATGTTTTTTGCTTTGCAGAAAGGTCAGTGGGAAGAATTCCACCTTGCCACACATGATGCCTTTTTGTCTTTGCAATCACTGGGAATTTGGCTTCAATAGTGCCAGGATCTGAACTGAGCTGTTGGTAGTGTGCACTTGAATAGGAGGAGATAAATTGTTTTCACTGAGGGCAGCTGCACAGCTATTTGCAAAAGCAATGTTATCCCAGTGACACGTAACATCCATTTCCTCTCAGTGAGAAAAATGATCTATTAATGGTGGATCACATGAAATGACTTTCTGCATTGCAAAGACAAACATGATTTCTGTACTGGGATGTCATTTTTCAGCCTCCACTTGCTATGCTGGAGATGGCAACCAAGGTAGTCAAGACTGAAGCTCTTTGCCCATTAGGGTCTTCTTCCTGGCAGGTTAATAGTCACTTGTCCCAGTAACAGGCTTGGTGGTTCTTCTCTGCTGATAGATAATGAAGCTATTGCCAGGGATCACACTGGCCTCAAACACCCATAGGTGAAGTAAAAAGAGATTTCTCTTTATGTAAATGAACTAAATGTTTCACGCAAATGAGACAGGTAGTTATTTTTTCTGATATATGAAGAATGAAACTGTCCTCCTCTCTCTGTTAACATCTTGTGGATTTTTAATTTTTTTACACCTGCAAAGATTTCTCGGATTTTATCTATCAACAATATCTTTTTTCCTTCTTTTCCTTTGTTGCTGTAGTAGCTGTGACTGTGCTTGATGCTGTACATCAGAAAACACAGAAGGTGTCCCTATTCATGAGAGTTTGCTATAGGAAGTGAGGTGCAGCAGATGGAAAAAGAGAGACCGATGGAATGAGGAACACTTTGACAACACCACTTAACCTGACAGTTGATAGTCTCACATCACCAACATCCTAGCAACTGTTGTCAAACTTCTTGTAGGGACTGCAACAAAGGAGAATTTTAAAAGCACATTTTGAAGGAGGAAGATAAGTTTACTTTGCAGTTATTTATGGAAACATATTAGCGTACACAGATCAGACACACAATTTAACAATATAGGCAATTAAGGTCAGCACCACAAACATTCACTTCATTCTGAGTGTTATACACAAGTTTACGCAACCATACATCTTATTTTACGTTAGTCAAGTGAAATTCACAATTCATATTTTAGAAAAGTCTGTATGAGTGCAAGTTCCCTTCTCTTTCACTTTTCAAGAAAAATTCCCTTACTGGCATATTTTTAAAATTCTTGGTAGCAAAAGAAAATGTAAAACTTTTCATTCCCTTTCCAGCATGGTAAGAATGCATTATTTTAAGAACAGCGAAAAATGTACATATCTGCCCATTTTACAGGAGGTGATGTGAGAATAAAGAGGTCATGCACCATACTCAGCATGGGGAAAAATTAGCAACTTACAGTGTGTGACCTTAACATGTCTCTGGGATGGTAGAATTTCACAACTAGAGTTGTCAGGTGGCTCAGGTATTAAGTTTTTTTGGATGAGGAGGAAAGGGTGTTGATTCCTCAGATAAATCTGGACTTCAAACACTGATGAATGCATACAGATAATCTCCTCATAACCCAAGGAACTAAGAAAAGAGAAACTGAAGTCTGTGATGTATAAGCCTGCCTAGATAGTTTTCTTGTGGAGGACTGCCCACCCTGCTGCAGGTTCACTGGTAGGTGTTTTACTTCCACTGTAGTACAATTTCTTTGTTGCAGTGCAGCAGCATCACTTAGTGCCACAGTTTCCTGCTTCTGAAAATGGTAATGTATGAAAACGGCAACAGAAATGAAAAGCTATCCTGTGGCTTATGTAGTATATTTGTACAAGGCTGGGGGAAGAACTCAGCACAATGTTCATTCTTGATATTCATTTCTCCAGAGTCTGTGGAAAACAGTTGTTCACATCCTAGGGTAAACTACCTATAAAGTAAGACAAGGAGATAAGCTAGTGGCCTGTCATGTCCCAATCAGTATGCTTGTCTGTAACAGACTAAAATATATATTGTGCCTGTGGAGCAGGAGGTGAGAGGCAGGATGTCATTTGGTAAAGCAGGCAGCCTGTGATTCTTGCTGGGTTACTATGACTCCAAATCTTTTCTGTTATGGGTTTCTATTTTTGTCGTGAACTATCTTCTCTTCTCTAAATTACCACAGAAATTTTGTGCAAAAAAATGTTTGCCAAAGCAGTGATATTATGGTAAATTGTTCATGTAGAGCTCACAATGAACTAAAATGTTCTGTACTTTCAACAGTGACTAGGAAATTTCTATATAAAAGTTCTCAAGTCTCCAGCGTGAAAACCAGCTTACTTTGTGGATGTTGAATTGCATAGCACTAACATTTCACATTCCCAAACATGAACCAACTAAACTGGCTTTTGAAATATGCAGGTTGTGGTGCTTATGAAAATAATTGCACATATTTTATCATTGCATATTTAAGTATTTAGTAAAATTTCTTCCTAGTGCTGTNAATTGCACACACACATGCACACCTATAGAGAAAGAGAGAAAGAGATACATACTTACCATGACAGATGCTATTCTGTACCTCCAGAGTCATTATGGTTTTGTAAAGAAGAAAGGAAAAGATAAGAAAAAAGAAATATATAGTCCTTTTTACGGTGGCCTATAGACAATGGACCATACTAGAATTTCTTTAACCAATTTGCTTTCTCCACAAATTCCAAATCTGTGTCAACTTTAATATATTTTATACTTGGTTAGTCTCATATGGTTTCTTTTTAGGCAGCTCTTTAATATGCTTTTGTAATCTGTTATCCTGCAATTACTAATGCCTTAATATTTTATAAGGCAGCTGTCTTAATTCTGGACATCAGATGCTACAGGCATGACTTTAATACATACCTTTAGCTTGTAGGTCTTGCAGTCACCTCCATCTAAATGTAGAAAAGCAGCTTGAAAATTCTGTGTGTATTCATGGGTTTTGTTTCTTCCAGAGCTCTAGTCTGCATTACCAGGAGGAAGAGAGATGTGATTTTGGCAGGGCAGCTAGAAGCACTCTGCCTGTGAGTGATGAGTGCCTGGGGAGGGGATGTTCATTATCAGGTTCTTACACCTGGTGTGGTAATAAGTTTCACACTTGCACTAGCTGGTGCATAGAAAGGAGACATACATGATCATTCCTTTTCCTTATTTCAACAAGCCTCTTCAGGGCATGCTGTGGGCAGACTTAGCTGTCCTGCCTTTCCTCTCTCATTTGTACTTCAGTCCTGAAACCCATATGAAGGCAGAGAGTCTGCCCCAGATCTTAGAGTTGTAGTTTGGCTCAAATCATACCTGCCTACTCAGCCAGTGGCCTATGTCTTGAGGCCAAATGCCCACTGACTATGCAGACAGGAATTCCACCCTGTGAGAGCATGCAGATAAGGTGTCGTTGCCTCTTGTGTAGCAGAATATCCTATTTTCCATCTATTTCCCAGCTAATGCAGCTTTTCTGTGTGACTAGCTTTTCACTCCAAAGCATGGCAGATTTTTGGGAGTCCTGGTTTTGCATTATTTTACTGACTGTTGAAGAGATAAGTATTTGTATAACTCCCCTAAAATATCTTCCTTACATGTTCTCGTATACTCATCTTCAATATTTCATCTAACTATATTACTTTGAATAAGATAGGCAGAAGAGGGAAGTAGCTTATTAGGTGTAAAGTTCTGAACCAGTCTGGTGGGAGAATACTAAGTGCTGAGGAAGCCTTGGTGACTTTGTTCCTCACAGCTGTAATATGCCTCAGGGAAAATTGCAGAAAACTAACAACCCAAATGAAATAAAGAAGTTCTTTAAAACTTATCCTTCTGTTTAAAGTAAGCCACAAAGCAAGTTCATTTTGCAGTGGTAATTTGGCTCTAAAAGGTTTTATGCTTGAAGTAATTTCTTATCTTCTAAAAATACATAATGGTTCATGATCAATGAATATTGCATAGTAAAACAGAAGTAGTATTCAGATAGATAAAATAGGTAATGATACTGTTGTATACAGAGGCCGGGATATTTCTGAGTTCTGATCTCTGGTTTGCTATTGGCTTGACCCTATATACTTTCTCATTTACAAAATGTTTACTTAGAAGTATTACAAAAAGAACTAATTTTGCTGAGTAAATTGCTAGTAAGGAATAACTTGTTTGAATAAACAAAGGTTTTGTTTTCTATTCTGTTTCCTACTCTCCCTATTCAGGAGGATTTATATATATATATATGTTCGTTTGTTCCAAATTATTTTGCTTAATTTGTCATTATCCTTGATGTGTGCATGCTGTACAGTAGCAGGTTTTGGGGGAGCATTCAACATTCTAAAATTCTGCATTTTAGTTATTAGTGCATAGAACTCATGTAGAGATGGCAAGACTTTTGATTTTCTTCCCTCACTGAATACAGCTCTTGTTGTCTAATATCTACAGAAAATATTCATAGTCATTGCAGGATCGATACTGGTCATCTGTAATTTGTTTCCTAATGTTTGCATATCATTCATTATTTCTCTGTATAATTCTGTGATCTGATTGTTTGTAAATATATGCTTGAATGGACACAAAGTGTGCAATCACAGGCATAGTAAATCTAATAATTTTTCAAGTTAATATTTATGAGTATATTCACCCTTTCTTAATTACTGAACGTCCAGTGTTAAGTATTGTTCTTGGTGCTTCACTGCTTCAGTTATAGGTATATTTGAAGGTCTGAATCAAATAAGACATGCAGCTTCTCCCAGATGTACTATTCTGAGAACAATCTGAATTCATTTGCCATTAAATGTTTAACTGGCTGCTCCCCTCCACGAGCTACTCATTTGAACTACAGTAATCACGTAGTAATCATAATCTCCTAATGAGATAAAGATAAATGTAAATACTGAAACAGTGTATAACACCTTAACTCTATTTCACTATTCTCCATGTATTAGAGCTACTAGTGGATATAGATGTTTATAATCTTTTATGGAAATTAAAATAAGTGTAAATTGCTGAAATACTGCATGCGGGCAAAACGTCAGATTTGTTGTATTATTAGGGGATTTACATTAGTTCTGAATCATAGAGAACAATAGCTACTAAGTTAATTGCTAGGAAACTATAAATGTTCCCTGGAGAATTCAAGCCTTAGACTCATGTTGAGACATTTCTCCCTGGATATGTCAATTATGAACATTATTGCTACTTAAAAAAAGATGTTTTACTATACTATCATTTTTTTTAGTTTTACTTTATTAAATCATTTATCATTCAGACAATTTTGAGGGTATTTCTCTATCAAAATAATCTGACTACTATGTTGGGGATCTTAGAAGTAGCTATAGTTTTGACTCCTTGATGTCAGTCAAAATATATATCATGATTTGCAGATATTGGCACGATTATTTAAAAAACATGATTGATACAGATTCACAGCATGGGTTTAACAGAAGTATTTTGAAGACATTTTTAACAGCAGACATCATGCACAACGTCATTTTTATAGAAGATTGCTTTAGGTTGCCATCTTGTGGTGCAAATTCGGTTGTTGAAAGTAAAGGAGAAACTGATCTTGCTGTTGCCAGTAATACCCTGTTCTTTAGGTACGGTTAAAAAGGTTTGAAATCTTCTGAAGATATACATGCTTCAGCCAAAAGGAAGTAATCCCTAGATGAAGATTCAAATGCAGATTCGTATGACTAATTACATAAATACCCAATATTGTCATGGGTTCTCTAGATTACCTTACCTTTACTGTTTATCTACTATAAACCAAATGTTCTCTTTGTCATGACTGTTTTCTAGTTCTTCATAATGTCTAGTGTAAATATTAAAAAACTCTTAGAAACCAGATGGAATTCCACATTTAAATTTGGCATACCTGCATTTGCCTTTTGGCATATATTCCTGGAGCCCTAAAGCTTTAAAAAAACAAGTCCTACATGTCCTGGACAGCAGGAACAAAGCCTGTTCTTAGACACACATAGTCTCTTGCTGCTGTCAATAGATTTCTGTTGTCTTATAAATTAATTTAGTCCCACACAAAATTTTTATTTGCCAGGTGCTGTAGCAATAGCCTTTGAGAGTGGCATAATCCAGTCCCACAGATTTGTTCCCACTCAGCCAGTTTTGCTTATATACGAATGATAAAAAATGTAAGAATAGCAAGATTTACTTTGTAAAGCAAAATTACTGTTTCATGGTAACCAAGGAGGCTGTAGGCACTGCTTCCCCAACAAACCTATAAAATCTTGGAAGTGTTTGTACAATATTGATTTTTTTTCTTTGAAACAGTGTGCTGAAGAGACAAGAGGGGTAGATTTTGTGCATGTAAATAATATAACCTTAAATATCAACAAATCTCTTCTTCCAGTAGAAATTTTTTTGAGTAAGATAGATGCGTGTGATTGTTCATCTGGGACTTCACAATTGTTGCTGATTTTTCTAGAGGGGTTGCTCACCCAGCTCAGAAATAAGCATAGCTACCAGCCTTTAAGATAAGTAACTATGCTATAGTGTTATGTATAGTGGGTCTGTGCCATGTGGAGGAAAAAGCTGGCTAGAGAAAGAGCCTAGCTTTGCCCTTCATGGTCCTTGAAAAACAACTTACTACTGTCCAGTCCTTTCTGAAAATGAACATGTTGCTGTTTGGAGAGACTTTTATGATCCTGGAGGAGAAGAAGAACATGGTTTTCCACCTGGGAGGGGAGCTCCCAGAGGACAGCATAACCATGTACAAGGTGGAGGACAGAGTTTTAGCAACAAAGGTCTCTGTCCTTTCGCCCCTATTCCAGGCATCCTCCACGAGCACCCCATGCTGCGTGCCCACCCCTGAGTAAGGTCTTCTAGGACTTACATGTGTGTCACTGCCAATCACTGTGTGAAAGCCTCATGGGATAAGAAACAAGCTTTATTCTGTATTAAACATGAAACTATCGGTGCCATGAAGGAAAGGGAAGAAATAACAAGAGCGCCTGGTGACGTCCTTTAAGAAGGAAGGGCAATGGGAAGAGGGTTGAGCTTATTCCTGTTTTGGGAGCCCACAACAAATGCTGTGCAGTTGGGTCCTGACAGGTCTGGGGAAGGGAATCCTTAAGACAGATGGGGACAGAGTCCCCAGTAGCAGCTGTGTGCAGCTGTTGTGCACAGCCTGCTATCCCCCCAAGCACTGTCAGGTTTATGAATGGAAATCCATGTGGTAGCTAATGCTGCTGGGGTGTGTGGCTTTAACCTTTCCCTCAGAAGGAAAATAGTTGCAATAGTACTAGATATTGTTGGTGTAGAAAGGGATTTGAGACAGCTCTGCTGCCTGCAGGTGGAGCAGATGGATAGCACTTCGAGGCTGACAGTTTCTGAGGTCTCTGGTTGTTTTTTTTTTTTGTTCTGGTTGTTCTAGAGAAGTTCAACTTGGAAGACAGTGAAGCCAGTGTTCTTGCTCACTGGATGTTACAGAGCTTGAAGCAATCCTGAATCTCTGCAGTACACCAGTTCCTATTCTCCATTAGTATTGTCTTCATGATTTATCACTGGGACTCTTTTATGATTGGTGTCACAAACTATGTTACTTGCCCTGTAGCTCAGGAAGTATCTAGCTATTGAAAACCTATAGGAACTTATCCATAATGGTTCCTGTCAATATGAAAAGCCCAGAAATTAACAATAGTTCTGAGCAATTGATTTAAGCTGGTCTTACCACCAGGAAGAAATTTTGCAGTCTATTTCTTTCTCATGTTTCCCTTAAGTTAAGTCTTCAAGTCTGGGCAGTTTCTTCCCTCATTCCTTCGTATCTCTGCTTATATGGAAAGCCCCTCCAAACATTTAGGCATGCATTTAGTAGTAATTTTACCTCCAAGATCCATAAAAGGAAGATCTAGATAGTTATCATGCCCATGAGCATGTTCTTTCTGCCCATCATTCTCCCACTGCTTTTCACAAGATAGGACTTATTTATTTTCTTGTCAAAGGTGAGGAAAATACTTTGAGATTTAAGTACAAGAACAGAATAAAATAGTTTATTCTCTGATCCCTGAGGCCTTTCTTTTAACAACCTTATTTATTCTTCTTCACTTCTTATTAATATAAATTTTTAGTTTTGTCTAAAGAACTGATCCAGGGAGAGAGAACTCACTGTAAGACAAGAAATGCAAGGCTAATGATTTGTACCCAGCCCAGTAGCTGCACCCAGTCCAGTAGCCGAGCCTGAAATGAAAGTTGGAGCACTTGAATATTGTACAAGGTCAGACGTGTGGAAATCCCAAGAACTATAACACAAAATGTTGATATCATTAGAATAGAATAGAATAGAATAGAATAGAATAGAATAGAATAGAATAGAATAGAATAGAATAGAATAGAATAGAATATTTCAGTTGGAAAGGACCTACAACAATCATCTAGTCCAACTCCCTGACCACTTCAGGGCTGACCAAAAGTTAAAGCATGTTATTAAGGGCATTGTCCAAATGCCTCTTAAACACTGACAGACGTGGGACATCCACCACCTCTCTAGGAAGCCAGGTCCAGTGTTTGACCACCCTCTCAGTAAATAAATGGTTCCTAATGTCCAGTCTAAACCTCCCTTGGTACAGCTTTGAACCATTCCTAGGCGTCCTGTCACTGGATACCAGGGAGAAGAGCTCAGCACCTTCCTCTCACCCTCCTTGATGCATTATCCATGCATCTAACAGGGGAGAGGGCATCTTCTCTGCTATTCTCTAGATAACAGGTCTTTTCTCTCCCAGAGAGAAAAAAAAGTGGTTACAGTCAACTGGAGGAGAAAAAAAGTTGATCCCCAACACACCCAGATGCATGAAACGTAAAACATTATTGAGTTCTCCCATTGCATTCTGGACTTAGTTCAAGACAGTGTGGATGATGATCAGTCTCCTATGAAATGTGCTACAGGAGCTTAATGACTCTGGTGAGCCAGAAGCCCTGAAAACATGCTGTATAAAAGATGGTATGTTGATTCTTGGAACAGCTATGACTCAGTAATAGCTTCTTAGGAAGACTGATCCTTACTGACTCAGCAGCGCTACACCTTTTGTCACTTTACTCCCATCGACTGCAGTCCCAGAATTATCTTAACAAAAAATAAAAAAAAAAAGTGGCATAGCACAACGTCTTTGGCAATGCCTTTGTTTAGCAGCAGAATGTTCACAGAGTTCCCCTGAGAAGAAAAGGCTTTTTTTTACTTTACGCTCTGTAGTATCCTTTTGCCACACAAAAGGTGAACATAAGTAGAAGAGAAAAACATTAAAGAATGTAGCAGATGTGTACCTGGCTGCACACAAAAAGAAATGTCTGTCACTAAGTTCTTATTGACATAATTGTGGTACAACCAACTAAATAATAACTACATATATGCATTCTCCAATAGTGTATCAAAACCAATCTAAGAAATTTAACCTGAAAGTTTACTTTATTCTATACTGCAACTATCAACAACTATCAACTACAGTTTAGCAGAAAACTGTAATCTAATCTTGTAAGATCTACAGCAGGAACCACAAAAGGCTCCTTACACACACTGGGCTACCTTATTACAGTTACAAAAGTGAGAACAAAGCTTGAATCTAACTTGACACAGTTTACATTATTTGTTCTTTCTGTGAATGGGGTGGGTTTTTCCATCCATATCTCACATTCTGTTACTTTTTTCTAACTGCTTTCTACATTTATATTGCCCTGTCTTTTTACATTATGTGCTTTAAGATAGCTCTCCCTCACTAATTGAAATAACTGCCTCTGTTAAAATATTACTGCTTTAAGTAAAATGAATAGTCTGCTGACTAGAATAATTCATTATAATGCCAGACCAAAGGGAAGCATAACTTTTTAGAACCTGAAGTAAAAGTAGCAATGGTAGTACTTAAACTCTTCCTTGACTACCTCTGCTCTAGCAAGGTTTCCCCACACTCCCTTTAACAACATTGCAAAACAAATGTGCCTTTGGTACCTGGCAAACACATAAAGGTCCAAGCTTTGGAACCTGCAATAAAGCTGAGTAGCTGCTGAGAATTAATGAATATTGGCTATGGTTGTACAGTACAACTCACCGTGAGGAACAATATCATAATTTAATTTCTCGATTACTAAGTAAAATAATTAGGAGGTAGAGAAGGCACCTTTTACAGCTGTGCTTCAGTTGCACAAGGAAGCTCAGTGGCGTCTTATGATGGGAAGGATGTGTGCCAAGACAAGGTTGCACCTGCGTGGTTAAAAACAGAAAGCTGAATGAGAAACTTCTCTATCTGAGAGACAATGTTGAGTGTCTGCCATCCTGAGTTATGCCTGCAATATTGTAAAGCTTCCACTATAGTGGTTAAAAATAAGAAATCCTATGTAATGGATTAAACAATGGAGCTATTGCACAGAAAGACTCCTTGTTCATTGTATCTTACTGTCATGATACACTAAACCATGGTTCTTGAAATGGCATCTGCCCTTCTTTGACTGAATGGACTCCAACTTTTGCTGACTGAGTCATTTTGATAAAGTTCTTTGATTCCCCATCACCAGCTGAGTAGTAGACAGACAGGATAGTGGTGTCAGTTGGGTACTGTGTGCATGAGTACTATTAACATAAGTGGAATCGTACATCTAAAAAAGACTTAATGGCATCTGGAAAAAAAAATGAAAAGACTGTGTTACAGTTTTCTTTTTGCTCTGGCAACATTGAAGTGATGTTGCTTCTTTAGTAGTTTCCACTGTGATTTATCTAGAATAAAGATGATTTTCAACAGCAAAAGCCAATTAAAAGACAGAAGAGAGACAAAAGGAAGGAAGAGATGCTGGGAAACAATTCAATTCTTCCAGTGACATACTTTGCCTTATGACACGTGTTTGCTGACCCTGCTTTTGTATCCTTGATGTAAAAATGCCTGATGGAGAATTTATCTAACTGGATGAATGAGTTTAGAGTGTTATACTTTTAACTGAAGAAACAGTAAGCAAAAACATCAGCCTGGATATTGCCAGGGGACAGCGTGGGCCAGATGCCCCAGAAGAAGCAGGGGCTCCCCGGGGCAGGCAGGACAGGAGGTGGTAGGACAGGTCCTGGCTGGTGAGATCCTGCCCTGCCCACCCCAGTCCAAAAATCAGACTATAAACAGCATACTGCTACCTAGGCCACTGAACCATGAGAAAGAGAAATCTGTTTGCTTATCTTAGCATAACGGCTTTGCTTCCTTTGCTTGAACTTCTGTGTCCAAAAAGAAGAAAGAGGGGGAAAATGACAGGCTTTGGCTACTATGTGTGCCTTAACAGTTAGGGACAGTTCACTTTGCATGTGATGGATGTTTAACAATTACTAATCTTTAAATTGCAATAGTGCAGCTAGAGAGGAAAGAGGAAGCTACTTGGAAGATAAATGAATATGGCAGTTAATTAAAGATACATAGTTTCCACTTGAAACAGCTCTGTGCTTTTAAGGAGGAATTGTAGGTGACGGGGAGGAGAGCTTGAAGAAGCATAAGAAAAGAACTTTGAAAAAGGGGAAAGTACAATTTCTGAGAGATGTAAAGGAGAGGAACTGCAAAATACAGTGCAATTCCACTGAGCAAAGGCACTGAATGTATATGAGTGAGATCACAATTTAGAGGCAGGTATTGTGTTGATCTATCAGCTCAACTGAATTAAAAAAAAAAAAAAAAAGGAAAAAAGAAAAAAAGAGGCAATTTGGCAAAAAGTGAGGAGGGAAAGTGTTGAAGTGAAATGGAGTGACAGGAGCTTCACAGAAATTCTACTGTACTATGGGACCAGATCCTCTGCCCAGAAATAAACAGAAATTTTGCTAGTGAATTCAAAAAGAGCATAATCATGCCCATGGTATTCAGGCAAAGATCAAATGGAAAGGTTTAGATTTGTTCTTTTTTTTTTTTTTTTCCCTTTAACAACAGAACAAACTCAAGCCCTTGGTAACTAATGGTTTTGACAGACTACTTCATATACCAGCATCTAATAAACATTTTACAAGAAGTCAGAGAAGAAAAAGACAATTTATTGGAAAAAATTCTTTCCCACTTAGGAGTATAATACCACTGCTTTTCTAGACCCTGTTGTAGTTTCTGCTAGGCAGAACTATGTGCATATTATCTCTGTCAACAACAACAACAACAAAATTCTGAGCACAGTCATGCAATTAAACAAATTACCTACTAGTCACTTGAATGTCAAGAAATTGAGGCAAGCTCAATAAAGACGTGTCACGTAGAAAGACATCATCTAAAGAAGTGGATCCCAGCACTTTCTCCTTTCCCTTTGCTTGTTCAATTCTTAAGACCTCGAAGTAATTGTAGAAAATAAGCTTTTTGTCTATATTTCTAGATTTTATGCTGACCTAGATGCAAGCTTGGGTTTAATCTGTTGTCACCCAGTGAGACGTTGAAAGTCTGGAAAGAAACTGTCAACTCTGTTCCTTCGTGTGTTGGAGACACTGCAGGGCAGGGAGCCCTATCTGAGGGAGCTGCTGGATGTGCAGGTTTAGCTGCGCTCTGCAGTTACATAGCACATGGCTGAAAAGGAACAAGTGGCAATTTTTACTTCCTTGTGTCATCAGGATCAATCAAGCCAAAGGTTTGTGTGATTTTTGGTTTGGTTTGGTTTGCTTTTTCTCATTTTTGTAGAATAACATTAAAAAACAAAACAGCATACTACAGAAGAGAATAAAAATAAGCCAAGCAGATTTTTGTTTGGTTAGGATGAAAAATCATTTTAGTAAACTATCTTTTCCTCCTGATTTTTCTTCATGCTGTTTTTTCAGTAACACACTGAGGCACTCTGTGAAAATTACTATCCTCTTTGGTCTTACTTTTTCCCTTTGTTTGAGGGAAAAGAAACAACTGAGAAAGTTGGCACATCTCTGTATATTATGGTGTCAGCAGAATCTCCACCAGATACATGTGCACATCAGTCAGTACAGAAATAGCTCTATGTGTGGGAGAGGAAAATGCACTACCATCTGGCTCTGAGATTTTATTTATTCAAGTTTTTTTAAAATGCAAATAGTATTTAACATATGACCAAAGGAGTCTTTTTTCTTCTTTTTTTTTACTCCACTCCTCCACTGCCTTATTCCGAATGAAATGCCTTACAGCAATGAGTACATCTGAGCCAGCATTGCTCAGTGCTTCTCTCTCAGCTGTTGCTGGAGATGCAGTGTCTACTCACAGGGTGCTTCCAGGATCAACAGTAGACACTGGGGCAAGTCTCCTCTTGGAGGTACTAGGGGAGCTTAAAGACAGAGAGAAAACAAGAATCCCCCTCCCAAAAGGCAGAAAAGGTAGCAGGCCTCTGGGGAAAACTGGGTAGGAAGAGAGCAGAAGAAGCTGCTCTTCGGTTGTTGGATGATGCCCAGGAGAACATCAGGCTCCCAACATCTCTTCTTTGTAAGCTACAGTAGGATTGTACTATAACCTAAAAAGAGAACTAAATAAACTGCTTTTGACCAAAATTTAGTCTTAAAGCAGCTGTTCAGCGTATTTATTCATTTAGAAATTCATAGTGTCATCTGTCTCTAAAGCAACTTAGTGCTATGTATCAACAAGAAAAATCAATAAGAAAAAAACTGAATATGGCAGAGTCTTTATTTGTTAACAAACAAGCCATATTTCTTACCACGAAATTCAACGAAATGTCTGCCCAAACAAATAACATATACCATGTCCACAGCCTGGCAAATACTATCTCTGTTGAGCTGTCAGGATATAGGTCAGACACTAAGCAAGAACTTGCTCCATGACTATATTTCTCAAAATTTCTGGGCAGATCCATTAATAATGTGTTGTTTATATGTTGTATAAAAAGGCTGAGTAGTGTTTTGGAAGACATTTGTCCTAGGTTTGTAATTTTTGCTGTACATACGTGCCTTAGCCTAATTCCAAGTTTTCCATGAGGATTGTCCTAAGCATGATGTGTAACAGTAGTCTAACCTTGAGTAGCACTGTAACAAGGAGGAACAGCTGCGTTTTACCCTTTGGGATAGACATATGTAGAGGTTGCAGGCTGGAGGCCATAAGCTATGATGCTGAAGCTGTGACAGAACTCCGATCCATTACGAGGTTGAACCCAGTAAAATTGCCTTCATCTTTATACCAATCTGTTATGTGTAACTAATGATGTCCAGATCTCCTGCTCTGTTGATGCAACAGTATCTCAGGATCCAGTTCAAATAGCCTTAATAGACTAGAGAATTCCCAGAGGACAACTGAAAAAAAGTAATTTCAATTTCATATACTACCCAGTGTCTCACTTCTTGATAACAGAAGAGGAAGACAGGGGTTCAGAGTGGAAGGACAGCAAGAGATGGTGTATTTGGATAGAGCATCAGTGCATTTTCTGCAGATTTTGGGCTGGATGCTCAGCCAATTTAAAATATCACAGTCTCCTTGGCTTGAGTCCCTTTTCTCACCTCTTCCAGATTCTCCTCACTGCTCTGACAAT
Organism: Pelecanoides urinatrix; assembly: GCA_013400755.1. Taxonomy (NCBI): domain Eukaryota; kingdom Metazoa; phylum Chordata; class Aves; order Procellariiformes; family Procellariidae; genus Pelecanoides; species Pelecanoides urinatrix. The sequence continues at coordinate 14,895 of VZTQ01005689.1, forward strand.
GCTGGCAATGTAAAAGGAATATCCCCATGTGGCTGTCCCAGTACTCCAGTTCCAGCTCCAGGTGCTGGTGTCAGAGTATGTCAAGAGAAAGGGACATACCTTAATCGTTGATGTGCCAAAGTGATCCTTAGATAGTGCAAACACTTCCAGAGGGCTGTGACTGTCAGACCCAGCTAAAATAAGGCTGGACTTCAGCTGCGATGACTGGTAGTCCCAGTCAAATTAAGTTATTGAGAAATGGAAGAACAGTGAAATCTATAGCTGGCAGTCCTAATTTCAATTACCCATGATGAGGCTATATACGGAATGTTTCTGAACTTGAAATTCACATCTGTTCATTGAATAATGCTAATCTCAGTTTTGAGGGTCTGGGAATCTGTCTTCTGAAAGCGCTTGCTCCCCAGGTTAGAAACTGCCAACCCCTCCTTCCAGAACACAGGTTATTCCTATTGTTAGAAGCCATTAATTTTTGGATCTCATAATAGCTTCATACAGTTTTCCAAACTACTGTGGAGAGTTTCTGGATTATATTCTCCCTTATTTATGCAGCAGATTGTAGCCATGCTTCATCTCCAATCTGACACATTGTGGTTTTGATGCATATGAAGGAAAAAAGCAGTTTTATCTATTGCCAAAAGGTTTAGTACATTTATATGTTACACTCTTCACGCAGTATTTTACCATCCCTGAAAAGGGTTCAGATTTTACGATTATTTGCACTGAAGGAACACTAAGGAAAGAAAAATTCTCTGTTCATATTGTAGTATGACCTTTGATATGCTAGTCTGATGAGAAATCATTTGAATCGTTATTGTTTCAGGTCAAGAAGTCATATTTGGTATTGACCATCAAAAGATGATATGGAGAAGGAACAGTGGGAGCACCTCTTGGCCTCCGTTTATGCTGAGAGTAAGAGAACATCTACAAAACGAAAGTGATTTCTTAATCATAATTATAATATTTATTTCTTAATGCCTTTCATCTTCAAGGGACTAGAAATGTGAACTAACTTGGTGTACCATGAACACTGAAAGATACAAGAAAATTATCACAGCATAGAAAAGTGAGTAATAGATAGACAGTAGCTAATCCTCACAACTGAAAATTGCATCTTCACTAAGATCATCATGACTTTTGTGTACAATCTTCTTCCCTTTGTAAACAAAAGTCACATAGCGCCATATGTTTGAACTGTATTTTCAACGTTGATACATTTTATGCATATACTGTCTCAAGTTTGTTTAAACATTATGTTATTCACAGAGATCTAATAATTACATACGTGGCCAACAAGTAGAATGTGGACATATTGTCTCTAGAAAAGTGACTGAGTAGGGCAACTATTTCTGAGCTCTGATTGTATTCAGGAGGAGAAAGCTTTTTGGATGTAAAATTTCTGAGATTTTTAGGGTCAATTCTAAAAAGTTTTTGCATAACAAAATAACACTGGAGATTTCAGTCATACACATAGAATTGTAATTCACTTGTATTCACTCAGGGAAATAAAATCTCTAATAATTTGGATGCAGAACTTTTTTATTGTGTGGCTGAAATGTCAACATTATTACTAGTCCTCCTGGGATAAAATGTCTGTTCGCTAATGTTGCTGAAATCCTTAAAGTTACCTTTGTATGTGGAAGGACTACATGATTGGCCTATAAAATCTTTATTTAAACATTTTGTACAGTATTGAATGATCTCATGTTATTTTGATTGCTGGTTACCCTCCTAGGAACAAAACTACTAGAGCACCTGATTCAAATTATATTCACAATGCACTTTAATCTCAAGCAGGAGATTTCCTTATTTAAAAGGTTACTCTTACCTTGATAATACACTGGACTGAGACGACACAGAGATAAGGCTGTCTAAATGCGAAGCATATAAGTTGTCGTGGTTTAACCTGGCAGGCAGCTAAACACACCAGAGCCGTTCGCTCACTCCCATCCAGTGGAATGGGGGAGAGAATCGGAAAAAAGATAAAGCTTGTGGATCGAGATAAAGAAAATTTAATAGCACAGAAAAGGAAGGGAAGATAATAATAATGATAAAAGAATATAGAAAACAAGTGATGCACAACACAATTTTTCACCACCTGCTGACTGATGCCCAGCCAGCTCCCAAGCAGCCGCTGTGCCCTCCCAGCTAACTCCCCCCAGTGTTTTTGTTCAGCATGACATCATATGGTATGGAATACCCCTTTGGCCAGTTTGGGTCAGCTGTCCTGGCTGTATCCCCGCCCAGCCTCTTGTGTACCTCCAGCCTCCTTGCTGGCAGGGCAGTATGAGAAGCTGAAAAGTCCTTGACTTAGTGTAAGCACTGCTCAGCAGCAACTAAAACATCAGTGTGTTATCAACATAATTCTCATCCTTAATCCAAAACACAGCACTATACCAGCTACTAGGAAGAAAACTAACTCTAACCCAGCCAAAACCAGGACATAAGTGTCTCATCATAAAGATCAGACCTGATTCAGACAGATTGATTTTCCTCAGAACATATTTTGCTGAACCTTTTCAGGCATTGAATTCACAGGATCAAGGTAGTCTGTAGCATTATTAAATGTAAGTGTCACCACTATGAGATGACCTCTACCTGTCTTTGCAAATAGGAGGAGAACAGAGTGTATGAAATGGTAGGAACAGCACTTTTTCAGATAGGGGCATACAGCTTTTTCCCCTCCATCACCCTTCTTGTGGTGTGGATGCTGTATTTTATGGTGTGTCTGTACAGGCATGCTGGGAGAAATGGATGGTAAACAATGCTGGAAGACCATGCTGGCAAATGTACAGCCCATGTAGTGTGTGTGGGTCCCAGGAGCTGAGAAGCTTTTGAATCTGAACTTATGAAAGGATTTGCTGGATCATTTGCCTCACCTACTGAACAAAAAGGAAAAGAAGAAAAAAAATATCCCTGAAATCACACATATCATAATAAGCTGTTTGGAATGAGATGATGGCAAAAAATATCTGGACCACAATCCATCTACAAAGAACTATAAATCAATCATGTAGGGCTTAATTCTGCTTTCCATAGCTTGCTTCTCTGTCAATGCCTTTGTTTCTATCAATATAGTTAAAAAATTGCATTCTTATTTATCAATAATACAAAATCTCAAACATAAGGTAATCATTCACATCATTGTCCTTTTGGTTTTTTAGGTACACTACTTCTAAGCCAACGTACTAAATCTTAACTTTCTCTAATCTGAAAAGGTCCTTGTGAGGTACTCTAAGCACCTAGATTTTGATAAGGGTATTTAAAGACTTTAAGGACCACATGCTGGTTGGTAGCTGTATGCACAGGCAGTTTGGCTTCTCCAGCCAGGGGACTATGAAACAAAGTGGTTTTGTGCACAAGTTGGTAAAGCAGACCTTTTGAGTACATGATTGGCCCATGTGGACTGATCACATGCAGAACTGCTAATATTGGCTTTATATAGGCAAATGAGATGTGTAAAAATGTGTATACTTAGTTGCAGAGACTGGAAAATAAGTATTCCAGTGACCGGCAATAAGTATAAATACTCATTTCAGTAGGATGGTGTACAATTCTGCAGTGGCTTTTATAAACACATGTCATATAACCTACCTCCAAAAGACCAAAATCATTCCTCATTTCAGGAACATGTTGGCTTCATAAAGGAGACAAATCACAAACTCTGTCTGTGTTTCAGAGAGAGAGAGAGAGGAGGATCTTTTCTCTTCCTATTAATTTAAGTGTACTTTTCCATAGCAAAAACACAAGCCCTCTAGCGTCTTGTTCATCTTGAGTTGGTGAGGATGTCCTTGCCTATTTTTAAATTACTTTTCTCCTCTAAGTTAAAACATCAAGTGAGATGCCCATAAGGTATATTTTTCTTGGCCATAATTTGGATATAGTAATTGAAGCTGTTAGCTTCAAAATGTCATGTAATTTTATAATCAGCCACTTTTTATGTACATAACATAATTGCTCTTTCTTGGAAGTAAATAGGATGTCATATCCTGTCAATTTAATTTTAAAATATCAATGACAAACAATTTACTGAATATTCTTTATGCAGCTCTTTACCAGTCAGTCAGAATTCATTTTATTTGCCTATCAATCCTTGTAATGGTAAGCAGATGGAAGAAAGCATGCTTTTCTGTGTGTGTATGTCCATCATCCTTATCATCATTCAGATCCGTTTATTTTTGTGATATATTTATTAATATTGTTTTGCAGGTGCATCAACTCAATTAAGAAACTTATTAAGTGTACAACTTATTTCTACAGTTTTCTTCAGCTTCTACACATTTCAGTTTCTTTCAGAAAAGCTTTGTTCTAGCATCACTGTATCATTACAGCTGTGTCAGCACTTCTGTTATAAATCCTATTTTTCCAGTGTTTATATCAGCTGTAAAAATTCCTTCTGTGTTGAGAACTTGCATTTAAGTTCTCATCTGCTTTTTATAAACAAGAGGTTGAGTATGTGTGTGTTTGTGTGTCCCTTTTCTTACAAACTAAAGGTGAGAAATACAGTTAAATGTTTACTTTTCTATTTTTAATATTTTGTAGAGCTCTTCCTGGAGTTCACAAGAGAACTTTGGACAAAAATCAAATACACAGGAGTTTACTCCCTGCAGTTAATGGGAAATCTGTATTACCATAGCTGTCCTTCCTTTTCCTTCCTTTTTGGTTGTTTTGCCTTCACATTTGCAGAGGACCTGGAATAAATTTGAGAAAAGACTTGCACACCTAAACCAGGCATTAACAATACCGTGATTACTGATAGAAAACGTGGGGGTTGCTGCCTTCTGGTTGAAAAGGCTGAAGAACATGTTGCTCTTTCATTCCAGCTGGCTACTGCAAGCATGAGGTCATTAAATGAAAGGTGGATGGCACCACCAACTTCCGTGGCAGACACTTAAAGAGACATAAGCTTATACATGCTGGACGACTCCAGCTCAGGTAGGTGTAGCCCTGGGTGAATTTCCTAAGCTTTAGAGAGAGGTGAGTTTGCACACATACCCTTCACTCAGACTCAGCCAAAGGAAATAATGAAGGCTTCTTCAGTGTACAGATTTTTTTTACTCTATGGATGTGCTGTTTACCCACTGTGTATGGTCTTGGGCACCCAGCTGAGAATTTTAGATTCCATTCTTGGGACTGGATATCTAAAGATAAGAGCTTCAGACTTCAGCATTGCAACCTCTAAATCCTGCATCGAAACTAAAAAGAGGAGCTAAGTGTTATAGAATCATAGAATCCTTAAGGTTGGAAAAGACCTCTAAGGTCATCGAGTCCAACCATCAACCCAACACCCCCTATGCCTACTAAACCATGTCCTTGAGCACCTCATCTATACGTCTTTTAAATACCTCCAGGGATGGTGATTCCACCACTTCCCTGGGCAGCCTGTTCCAAGGCCTGACCACTCTTTCAGTAAAGAATTTTTTCCT
>VZTQ01005689.1:20756-36489 GCA_013400755.1 Pelecanoides urinatrix
GCAGGACCTGCCTTCCATGAACCCATGCTGGCTGGGCCTGATCCCCTGGTTGTCCCGGACGTGGCTTGTGAGCGCCCTCAAGATGAACCTTTCCATAATCTTCCCCGGCACCGAGGTCAGGCTGACCGGCCTGTAGTTCCCCGGATCGTCCTTCCGGCCCTTCTTGTAGATGGGCGTCACATTGGCGAGCCTCCAATGCTGGCCTCTTTGAGCATATATCTAGCATTTCCACAAACATGATTTCTACATGATAAGATAGTTCATCTTGAAATGTTCTACATGCTAAGAAGGTCCCTTATGTTTGGTTTAGGGTTAGCATACAGAGCTCCTCCTTGCCTGAGATTCTCTGTCTCTCTATGAAAGTTTCCATGACACAGTCTTTTTGGGACAGGAGCCCTAGCCAAGTCTCCTTAAAGCACATTAGTGCAGCATATGACGATGGTCAAAGGAGACAAAAATTAGGTCAGGAGGAAATCTCTGGTCATGGTGCTAATCTGCAAGCCGTTTTTTTATTATTACCTTAGATTTGAACCTTGAAACTCTTCCATTAGGAGAGTATGTAATTTTGCAGATCCATCAGCAATTATCCCATGTTCTGCTAGAAATCTTTGGAAGAACAGGGCTCAGAATACCATTGGTTTCCATCACCATCTATTAATGGATGAGCCATTGTCACCAGGGGTAGAAAGGAGCAGCTATGGGACCTTTCAATCAATACCTGGAGTCAAGAATGCATTGTAGACCACAAAAACAACAGGACAGGCACAGCTGAGAACTGAAGTGTCTGTCTTCAAGGGTTGGGGGTGGGGGGGCAGTAGGCAGCCTAAAAGCTAAGGTGATTGATGAATTCATGTCAGTAAAGAACAATTACAGTCCTTGAATCACAGAGTGTGAATGTGAACACAAACCAAAGAATTGGCAAGTTGACTTTGTCAGAAAAATTGTTTTGTTTTATGTTCCTTCTGTATCCTTTCACCAATGTAGTCTACCCACAGGAAACAATACAGCATATTTTCTATGTATTTGTGTATATACATGTGTATTACTGTGTATCAATGAAGGTATTTATATGTTTTTCTCCATAAAAGACTCACAGTAGAGAACTCCACAAAGCATTAAGAACTAGCATTTAGCTTCATGGGTCAAAAAAGACAGGACTGAAATCATAGTTACATACATAAATGCACTGGGGTAAAGAGAGAGAAATCTTTCAATATTTCAATTTTCCTAGCAGATGGTACAAAGTACTTAGACATGATGACTCTTCCTAGATGTGCTAGCATATGCTGCGGAATTACCCATACAGAAAAGCCTTGCTCATTGCAAATCTCCCAGGAGCTATCTCAAACAAAGCACATCAATTAACATTTGCTTATTATGTGACTGTATATATGGGACAATTTTCTATTTTTCTCTCATACATCAGGGCCACAATTTAGTCTGGATGACAGATACACCAGATGAAAGTTTCAGCACTTAGGGTTCTGCCCTTTTCCTTTTATTTTTAAATAAGCATACTTATCTCTTTTCTTTCTCTCTCTCTTTTTTTTTTTTTTTTTTAATATATTTTGTAGCTATCCAAAAGTTCAAGGCTTGTTGCTAAACCCATGTCTGTAGGAGTTTTGTTGGCATGATCTCAGAGTTTGTAAGAAATGGTACAAGCCATGCAGGCAGCTGCCTGACCCAACATTATAGCTCAGAGAACCCTGGTACAGGTCAGACTTTTAAGTAGTTTCTAGCATTATATGAGCAACTTACAGGAATGTAAATCATTTTTACTTGAGATTTGCATCTGCAAGAAGGCATGTGTCTTAAGAAAGGCAGAATCCAGATCAAAGGTGATTAACGTATCCCAGAAGGCTAGAGACAGCTTTTATAAAGTACAACAGAAATTGCACTTGTCTGTAGAAGCAGCTCTCTTAGAAGCACAGGAATAGAAGGGACAACTGGGGTCATCTAATTCCCACAGTCCCAGGCAACTGTGCAAAACATTGAAATGAATCCACAGGGCATCTCGTCCATGAACCTTGTGGAAGTGTCATAGCAGACCCTCACGGGCCAGCAGAACATGCACCATTACAAAAACAAAGTTACAAAGGAAAAAAATCTAGAGGTGTTTCTTGAAATATTGAAACTTTGTGGTAAGTATATATAAAAGTCATGTTTTATGTCTGCAGAGGATTGTTATTTCGGTAAGGAAATAGATAGGACACTGCCATAGCAAGGTGGTGGGTTTCATTTCCTTCCTGAAAGTTGAACATTAGTTGCAGTAGTCCTTCTGTGCCTCCCCTACATTCAAACAGCACACTGTGCATCCTCTCTGGGCCTCTACTTGCATTACTATCTCTGTCTCTCCTTCAGAGAATAGCAAATTGCATCTGCACTCTGCATCTGAATAATATAAAGTGCTTACTACTATTGTGGTTTGAAATTTTCTGCCAGATATTTTCTGCAAGTGAAATTTTTATCAGGTAAATGAATAGTGGCATGTTAGTCATATGTTTACATTTTAGGTATGTCTGCTACAAAGAACAAGTGTGATACTCAGAGAAATGCAATCACTAGATGGTAATAGGCACAATGATTTTTTTGCTGTCTTGGATCTCTGTGGTCCATCCTTCTGATACACTTCTTGCAAGTAACATATTTCTTAACCCTTAGCAATGTTTTCTGCAAGGAAAAGCTGGGTGTGAGAGAGGACTGTTTCATACAGTGCACATCAGTAGTTAAAGGGAGAAAAATTGCATCCAGTGATGTTACAGACTCTGAAAGTTCCTCTAAGGTGCTGATGGAACATTGGTGATACCACAACTTCTGCATTGAGAATTGTGATTAAGAGCTTTGACTAATGTTCATAGAGCTAAATATTGTTTCAAGCCTGTAGAAGGTATATGTTCCTTTGTGTCATTTTTCCACAAGCTACTATTTTGAGGACCTACAGATGAACAAGAACTTGCCAATGCAGTAGGAGCTGCACAGTCTTGCAAGAAAGAAAGAATTTTTAAAAAAACAGTTGGTGTAGATTATAAGGAGAGGGATATGATTTTTTTTTTCTTTCCTTTATAGATTTCTCTCATCCTTCCCATTTCCTTGCCATGGGGAGGATCCTAGTCACCAAATTGTTATTTCCATCAACAGTTCACTTCAAAAAAAAAACCCACACTGGAAGGCAGACTGGAGAGGAAAACAGCCAGACAAGACGGAAGCCTGGAGATTTCTTTGAAAAAGAGTTCTCTACTCTCATTAATCAGGAGAAAGCTAGAACTCTGTATTAACAGAGCTTAACTTCTATTTCAACTAACTAATTGGATTAACTCCTTTGCAGTGTTTACTCATTCCCAGCTCCAGAAACACTATCTTTTACTCAGGGATGAAGTTTGTTGACTCCTGAAAAGCCAAATCCAAATCCCCTTTTCTGAGCTGCCTGATGCACAAACACATTTCCACACGCTGAGAGGAAAGGAGCTATTAAAATATCACAAACCTCCATGCTGAGTGCAGGTTTGGGAACTTCAGGGAATGCAGACAGTGCACTAAGTGAAGCGCCTGTAATTTCAGCTCTTTCACCTTCCATGAACTCACTAAATTGCTTTGCCTCTCTGACCAACCTCAGTGCTTTCCCCATTTGAGCAGAGCAAGTATTTCCAGGTGTGGACAATAGCCTAAAAGGGATCTCTTTGGGTTGTCAGAAATCCACAGGCCATCAAAGGGATGGTACATTTATGGGTCCATTGACTCTCCACAGCAGTCACAATATCCTTCAAAGATAGCCTTGGGAGCCAGTCACGCCAAACCCAACATGACTCCAAAGCGCTTTATCATCCTTGGGAGTAGCTTCAGTCAAGTTCTCATAATGAACTGAATGCATTAATTCTATTTATATGCCTGAATGTTTTCAGGACATGTACATTTCAGGATATGAAATAAGGCTGTCATGCTAAGGTTTGAAAATTACTCTTGTAAGCCGAAAGAAGTGCTTATCTCACAAAAAGTAGTTTTTCTATACTTCAGAAAGCACTGGGGTGCTTGTTACGTCTTCTATTTACTGCCTATGAGCTATCTCCAGCTAGTCATTTCAACACCACTAATGAGTTCAGAACTAGGAGGGGCACAGACAGTAATCCGGTGGGAGAAGTATCAAAACTGCATAATGGATCAAGAAGTCTTATAGTGAATGGACTATGAACTCGATCAGAAAAAAATAGCTTTCAATGAAGGAAAAGTTAAAGAGATGAGAAGAATTCAAGGCCCCTGTAGGAGCTGTACCCAACTTTCAGTAAGAATTTTGCCATGTGAAAAACACCCAGAGAAAAAAATCTTTTGGCACTGGTATGGGTAGGGGTAGGTAAAAATAAAGAGCCTCTCTCTTCTCTATACAAGCCTGGCTCCAATGCCTTTATAACCACTTTCTCAGCATTTGCATTATGGGATCAAATTTTTAGGTCCTAACTTAATCCAAATTTCTTTCTGCTGAGGGTGGATATCTGGCAAACATTACAGAAATAAGATATTTCAGGAATCAACATCTTAATACTACAACCCAGAATGTCCAAAGGCTTCTTCTCCATTACACTCTATTCACCAAGTTAGTAATGTAGGGTGTGAAGGAGTGACCTCTTCCATGACATGTTCCAGGACAATGTAAGATTCTTCTGGGGACAGATGTGCATGTACATTCCTCCTGCCTCCAGCTGATGTATTTGAAACATTTCTCTCCCATACAGGGAACTTTCTGCAGGTCCAAAAGAAGGTAGAGGTAATGCTAAACACAACCAGTTCCTTCCTGTGTGTCTAAAAACATTACATAAGTCTTACTTGGCTGTGGTTTGAAAACTCTCTTATTCTCAGAAATTTTCTCATTGTATTCCCAAACAAAGAAAAATAGTACACTTGTTACACTTGGCATATATAATACAGGGAGGGAACAATCTCTATCGTCTTTTAGAACTGAAACAAACTGTTCAGGAAAGTCTGATGTTGTTGCTCTGAATACAGAGTGTTTTTCTGAATTCCAAATCATTTTACTATGTTGGTAGCAAAACCTGCAGGCTTTGCGCTTTTTGAGCTCTAGTATGTCAGCAACTTTCTATGTGTCAGAACCTACCTGTATTTTAATGAGAATAGAATTTACTAATATTTAAGGACATGTAGAAAAAAAAATATTCAGGATAAAATACGGGGGGGAAATGGTCCTTCTAAATATACACCTAACACATAAATGAAGCAAAACAGGCACTAATCTGCAGCAGTAAGCATGGAGATCAGCAAGTGTAATACATATTCACATAATTCTGTCCCAGCCAGAACCAAGACAACTAAGCATTACAACACATCACAGGAATTAAATACAGCCCTTCCTGTGTCATAGGAGATAAAGCCATGACTTATAAGAAAAAGAAAAGAAAGATAGTCTGAGCTACACCTTCCATGAGGAACTGTGACAAGGGCAATGTTGTGTATTGCTTTATTGAACTAAAAAACAACTGTTTCTTTTTTTTTAAAGACTTATTCTTATTGTCTTTGAAATAAAGCATAATGATGTTTGGTTTTTTTTTTTTCTAAATGGCAAATCAAACATTTTTTGCAGGTTCAAAATATTCCTGCATATCATTTCGATTTTTACAGAAAATGTATTTTCAACAGAAAAACTCTTCTGATGTGTTGTTTCTAGAGTACGTGAGTTGTGGATAAAATTTTTAGAAACGTAGAAAATGTTGGAGGTCTCTAGGAACCGAGTAAGAATTTGGTATTGTATATCTAGAGAGATGCCTTTCTGTAATACAAGTTGATCCACTATTTGCTCCATTTTTCCCCTCTTCTTGGACTTCTGTGTAATGCATCTGATGGGCCTATTTGGAGAAACTTATGGTGGCAGTCTTAAGAACAATGATGTTACAGATTTTTTTCAGTTTTCACAGTGTGGCAGAGGTGTACCTGCCACAATTTAAAAAGCAACTCCACTGCATATCCTGGCAGAAAATTCAAAGCTCCTACTGCAATCTGTTTGACAGGTCTGCAGACCTGTCACAGTTCTGAGCAGCATTGTTGATTGGCAACAGGAAGCCCCTCATTTTAGTAGTTCAATTTTTCATTATTTTGCAACAAGCCTGAAGAAACTTATTTATCAATCCACTTTACTGGGAAGATGCATTTATATTCTGTCTCTAGGTAAGTGTTATTTGGTAAAAATTTTCTTCTTTCAGAGATTTTAACCAAAATTTCATTGTAATTCCTTGCAGAAGTTGAAAATGTTATTCTAAGAGAAACTATTTTCCATAGGGACAAGTTTAACCTACTGTATGCAGTCACATTTCATTGAGAGAAGCAGCTGCTTATTCTAGGTCTGAATTAAATGGATAGAAGTGTTCATTATTCATCTTTAGGAAGCAGACAAAGCCATGTCTGTAGCTTTGACGTAACATATACCTGAGACCAGAGCCTGGCTTATAGACTGGTAAGCTGCAGGAAGAGCAAGAAGCCATCTTCAGCTTTTGTTCCTGCTCCCAGCACTGTGGACATAAATCCAGATTCAGAGGAAATGCCCCCACAGCAGAAGGACTCTGTGGTGCCCTCCACAGGTGTCTGGGGGATCATGGAGGGGGGGGTGCAGGTTGCACAATGCTCCTTACAGCCTACAGTGGCACTGTGCATCCTCAAGTACAATCTGCTGGGTACTGAAATGCATGTGAAAAGGTTCTTGACTATGCCTTAAACCCAGTCATTAGACTCCTTATCACTCTGTAGTCTAATCAAATCCATATGTTTGAGTTAGCTTTTAGGTTACATTGACATTGTTTATCTGAGGGATTGGATGCACCAAGGATGGTGAATCCCAAGAAGGCTCTGGTGAGATAAAGGAATGAAACAAAAGACATTATTCAACCTCCTAATTAGCACAGTAAAAACCCTACCCACCGGCAGGAAAGCCCCCTATCCAACAAAGCCTCTTCCCCACAGAATATGTGCAGTAGAAAGAAAGGACACTGTGACTTTAAGTGAAGACAAGGCTTTGCAAGAACCAATAGAAGTAAGGGTGACTAAGTGTAAACGTAAAAGTACTGATAACGGTTGCTCGGAGAGTATAAAATGTTTACCATGTGTTAACTGATGTGTGCTAGCTTTGTGGAGTTACCACCTAGCACCCATCTCTGCGCAGACATGAAAGAAACAAATATCTTGTCTCTGTGCGTGGGATTGGCTTATTGCACACCAGGAAACGAACCCCACCTGAGGCACAACAATTCCGGGGTGCTACTAGTCATGGAAGACTGTCATCTACCAGTGTTCAAAGAACCTTAGCCTCAGCATTTGCTGCCTGCTCTTGCTCCTTCTAAATTAACTATTACCATTCTGGAAAAGAATTTTCTGTATCTGGGGATATTTCTCTGGAAATGTTCTGCTCATTGCCAAGCAGCAGTCAAGAAAGAAAATAGGTATTATTAGGAAAAGAACAGAGAAGAAAGTGGAAAGCATCACTACGCTACAATACATGATGTGCCTACAACCTGAATACTTAGTATCACTCTGGCAACCTTCATTTCAAAATCAGAAAATTAAGATAAAACTACAAAGTATACACACACACACACACACAGAGACACACACACAGAGAAAAGAAAAAGACGATCAAAACAGATCAGCAGATGCATGGAACAGCATTTGTATGAGAGGACACATTGTGCTAGGAGATTTCAACCTGGATAGGAGGCAACAAGATATATATAAAATATAGATATAAAATATATATAAAATATATAAAGGTCTATAAAATCTTGAATCGTTTGGAGAAGGTGAATAAGAAGTGATTATTCACTATTTCTTATAATACAAGAGCTAAGGGTCACCCAATCAATCATGAAGTTTAAAACACTCAGTGGAAATGCTTTATAACTTAATGCATAAATTATGGAACTTAGTGCTGTAGAGTGTTGTAGAGGTCAGTAGTGTAAATGGGTTCAGAATTAGATTAGACAAATTTATAGATGAAAGCTCCATTAAACACCATAATCTGGATGCCTGGTCAAGAGGTCCTTAAGCCAGTGACTGCCATAAGAGTGACTGCCTCCTCTTACAGGCTACAGGCTGTCAGGAAATGAGCTGGATGGCTGGAGTAGCTGGGGAGGATTTGTTCTTTTTGTTTACACTTCTCCCATCACTATACATACTCCTTTTTAAAGGGCAAAGTAAGTTATGTTTTGTAGCTCTGTTGGACAAAGGCAAGTATCTAACAACACTTGGCAAATGAAAGACAAATTTCTTGTTTTTTCTAGGCTATTAGGCTATCAGCGCGTTGAATGCTGAATCTCTCTGTACTATTTCCATCTTGGTTAAATAGATCAGACATTCTTATCTAATTTCCTAAAGTAATAAGAATGGGCAGTGCATTTAAGACATCATCTATCTTCTTTACTGGTACTGCTTTCAGCAAGTTTATTTTCCTTAACTATAACTCACGTCATTTCACTAAAAAGATTCATGCCAAAAAGATTTAAAGCACAAAAAAAAATTTTTAAAAAGTTAAGTGTTTAAGTTCTAGCAATACTTCCTTCTTCTTTTTTTTTTCTTTTGTGGAAAGAGGAAGAAAGTTATCTGTCTGTAGCCTTCAGTTGTCACTATATATGGTTTTTTCCATTCAATTGCTATTATGCTGTGATAGATACCCACATATGTCTCCTTTGGTCTTAATCTAGTCCCATTAAGTTAAATGCAGTGTTGTCATAGAGGCATTTACGGAAACTTTTGCCTCCTCTACCTTAATCAGATTCCCAATTTCCTTACCTGATGGAATCAAAACAGTTAATTCAAGTGGACAAAGACAAACCATAACTTGGTATAATACACATGTAAGAGAAAGCTTGTTTGGCTGAGAATGTTGCTGATACAGAAATTTTGAACATTGTTTATTTTCATATATTTTGCTGAATCCAAGCCTCTGCAACATAGAAAGATGTTTGAAATTCCTGTATTATGATCACATGAGTACTGTGTCCAGCTCTGGGCTCTCCAGTACAAGAAATACATGGACATACTGGGGAGTCCAATGAAAGGCCACAAAGATCATTAAAGTATTGGAGCATATCTCCTATGAGGAAANGAAACAAAAGACATTATTCAACCTCCTAATTAGCACAGTAAAAACCCTACCCACCGGCAGGAAAGCCCCCTATCCAACAAAGCCTCTTCCCCACAGAATATGTGCAGTAGAAAGAAAGGACACTGTGACTTTACGTGAAGACAAGGCTTTGCAAGAACCAATAGAAGTAAGGGTGACTAAGTGTAAACGTAAAAGTACTGATAACGGTTGCTCGGAGAGTATAAAATGTTTACCATGTGTTAACTGATGTGTGCTAGCTTTGTGGAGTTACCACCTAGCACCCATCTCTGCGCAGACATGAAAGAAACAAATATCTTGTCTCTGTGCGTGGGATTGGCTTATTGCACACCAGGAAACGAACCCCACCTGAGGCACAACAATTCCGGGGTGCTACTAGTCATGGAAGACTGTCATCTACCAGTGTTCAAAGAACCTTAGCCTCAGCATTTGCTGCCTGCTCTTGCTCCTTCTAAATTAACTATTACCATTCTGGAAAAGAATTTTCTGTATCTGGGGATATTTCTCTGGAAATGTTCTGCTCATTGCCAAGCAGCAGTCAAGAAAGAAAATAGGTATTATTAGGAAAAGAACAGAGAAGAAAGTGGAAAGCATCACTACGCTACAATACATGATGTGCCTACAACCTGAATACTTAGTATCACTCTGGCAACCTTCATTTCAAAATCAGAAAATTAAGATAAAACTACAAAGTATACACACACACACACACACAGAGACACACACACAGAGAAAAGAAAAAGACGATCAAAACAGATCAGCAGATGCATGGAACAGCATTTGTATGAGAGGACACATTGTGCTAGGAGATTTCAACCTGGATAGGAGGCAACAAGATATATATAAAATATATATATAAAATATATATAAAATATATAAAGGTCTATAAAANAATAGATCAGACATTCTTATCTAATTTCCTAAAGTAATAAGAATGGGCAGTGCATTTAAGACATCATCTATCTTCTTTACTGGTACTGCTTTCAGCAAGTTTATTTTCCTTAACTATAACTCACGTCATTTCACTAAAAAGATTCATGCCAAAAAGATTTAAAGCACAAAAAAAAATTTTTAAAAAGTTAAGTGTTTAAGTTCTAGCAATACTTCCTTCTTCTTTTTTTTTTCTTTTGTGGAAAGAGGAAGAAAGTTATCTGTCTGTAGCCTTCAGTTGTCACTATATATGGTTTTTTCCATTCAATTGCTATTATGCTGTGATAGATACCCACATATGTCTCCTTTGGTCTTAATCTAGTCCCATTAAGTTAAATGCAGTGTTGTCATAGAGGCATTTACGGAAACTTTTGCCTCCTCTACCTTAATCAGATTCCCAATTTCCTTACCTGATGGAATCAAAACAGTTAATTCAAGTGGACAAAGACAAACCATAACTTGGTATAATACACATGTAAGAGAAAGCTTGTTTGGCTGAGAATGTTGCTGATACAGAAATTTTGAACATTGTTTATTTTCATATATTTTGCTGAATCCAAGCCTCTGCAACATAGAAAGATGTTTGAAATTCCTGTATTATGATCACATGAGTACTGTGTCCAGCTCTGGGCTCTCCAGTACAAGAAATACATGGACATACTGGGGAGTCCAATGAAAGGCCACAAAGATCATTAAAGTATTGGAGCATATCTCCTATGAGGAAAGACTGAGAGAGCTGGAACTGTTCAGCCTGGAGAAGAGAAGGCTCACAAGGGACCTCACCGTTGTGTGCAAATACTTGAAGGGACAGGTTTTTGAGGGGACTTTCTTTATAGCTGGCCTGTGACATGGTACACCCGAGGTCAAATACTTGCTCTGCTTAACTTGAAATTTTCCAAAATGAAAAACCTTGAGGCAGAGAATTAACCTGACATCTTAGGTCAGTACCCTAACCATGAAACTATGAAGTGTGACAGACATACAGTGTTCCCTTGTACAATTTCATGTTCATAAAGAAGCTCAGAAAGTATTTTTTTAATGCACTGAAGAATAAATCCCAACTGTGGATTGACAAAGTTTACCACAGACATAGGACTCATCTTCCAGTCATCTCAAATTCAATATCAAGAATTTCCTTTTTAAACATTTACTTTTATAATATTTTGCAGCCTTCATTTACTGCTTAATCTTTGAAAAAAAGAATGGTCTATGGTTTAAACATTTAATTGGGACTCAAGAGCCTGTGTTAATTTCCTGATTTTCACAAAACTTTCCTTTGTGTCTTGCCCAGGCCACATCGCTGATCTCTGTGGGCCTCTGCTCCCCATCTGTAAGATAAAGTATGAGGCTTTCTTCTGTCTTGACTTCTGTTGTGAAAGGCCATATGAAATTATTCTTGTCCTTTACTCAGTGCTGGTAAAGTCTGGTTAGAAGGTTGTGTCCAGATTTAGGCAACTATAGTTAAAGAAAAATTGCACCATTTGGAAAATGCTTCATGAAAAGTGGAAAGAGTTATCAGAGATATTGAAAAAAGACTGTATGAGAAAGCCTTAAATAAACTGCAGTTCTTTAACATAAGGAGAAGCAGGGAAGAAATTGTGGTGGACATGATAAGAAATGGTGGACATGATAAGAAATAATTATTTTAAATTTAATTTTTAAATTTAGGTTAGGTGTTAAGGATTAGGTTAAGTGTTAGGTGTTAAGGACATAAATATAGTGAAAGCCTCAGGAAATTTCCCAAAGAAGGCTGTAGAGCTCAGTTTTTTTAAAAATTTTGCTAGGTTAGCATCTGTTTGGAATCATATAGTATAACATGCCTCCTATAATCTTACTTACACATATAGGGTAGTGTTACTGGTTCACACAGGTTACTGGAAAATGCTTCTTCATCACTGACTCCTACATTAGTATTCTCTAAACTGTAACAGTAGCCAAGTATGCAAAATCTTGGCTTGTATGCAAATATCTCCAAGAGCACTGAAAAGGGTTTGGCCAGCTTGTGAAAGGGAATGATGCAGTTTTTAGTAGTCCTCAAGATATTATTAGTATAAACCACAAGTTTAAATACTCAAAACAGACAATATGTTTGCAATGTCCCTAAAATGTGTGAGCAGAAAGGGAAATTAACTAATTTTGTTGGCTCAGAGTTTTCTTTTACCTCATATGAAACTGAATTTCTTAGCTGATTTTCCCCAAAACTTATAACCTTGGGCTGTACTTGCAGAAGGAAGACCAGGCCACGAGGATGTGCAATTTCTTTGTAACACAAATCAATCNCTCTCCTACAAAGCAAACCTGAAATAGGTCACCTAAACTGTAACCATTTTACACCAATCATTAAATAAAATATCTCTATGTTGTAACAAGAATCAAATAGGCTAATGGCATGTATACCACTAACCAGTGTCCTTGCTAGTCATGACTCAGAGGTTATTTAATTCCTACCTGTTTTTTCCATTAAAAAAAAAAAAAATCAATAAATGAACTGCAATCAGCATATCAAAGGGACGATCTTCTCACTATTCCAGCAGAGGACTCTGCTGTCTTTTTTCCCATGCTTCTCTTCCCCTAAGGCTTTCCATACTGCATGCCGTAATCCTTCTCAACTCACAACCCCACTGAGTTCATGGCATATCACAGCTAAACTGTGAACTAATACATAGTGAATAACCCAGAATAGCTCCTCACCTGCAAATAATTACATTTTGCTGCATGAAACATGCAACAATTCTGCTATCAGCTGAATACATTTTAGGGAGTAACAAAGAAATAGAAACCTTTCATTAAATGAAAGATTTTTTTACAATACCAGCAAAATGTGCTTTCAGTTCTTTGTAGGCAGAGTTGCAAAAAAAATTTGGCTTAGTGATTTGAGACCTCCTACAGGGGATATTTAATTTTGAAACAGAAGAATCAAATCTCTCAGCTCACAGATTTTGTTGGCATAAGCTATTGAAAATGAGTTTGTCCAAGAAAACTGTGTTAAGTTTTTGTGGAACAGAGGAGGAAAGGCTCAGAGGGAAGTTAGATGATACTTATGCCTGTTGTTAATGGAAATCAGTCTCCATTCCAGTTTCTAAGCTCACAAAAAGATTTCTTTTGAAATTATCTCAGCTAACTGTTCTTCAGCTGTTATGGAAAAAAACAGCAGTTCTCGTCTTTTGTTGAAACAGAAAGGGAAATCAGGTAAATTGTAAGAGCAGTCCATATATCAAAAGCATTTTAAAAGTTTGAGTAGAGCACTCATCCTTAAACACCTTCTCATGTTTCCTTACAAAACAGTAACTAGTGGGTTTTTTTAAGGTTCACTTCAAATTGCTAAAGAGAATATTTTGCATATGAACATGCAGCTATTAGTCATCTAACAGCCTGAGCCTGCACCATGCTAAAATGTCTTCTGAAAGATACTCAGCATTGTTAACTGCTATTGAAAGCACCCTGACTATGGATGACTTAGTGATTCATAAGAGGGAACACAGCACCTTTCTGGATGATTGGGTTAGACAGCTGTTAGTGGAGGCCACTGTGTAATCATGTTTGACTTAAACAAAGGGCCTAGAGAATTTTTTTGATGTTTGCATATGAAATATTCAGAATTAGAGATATAAACTGAGAAAGTTATTGGTGCTTGTTTAAATTTAGAGGAACTTGGAACATACACACCCTATTTAAATATAAAACGTACATAACTTAAAGCTAGTGGAAATAAAATTTCCATACGTAATCTTTTGCACATCAGCCCAGCAAAATAGTCTATCCATGAAAAACAAAAATTAAATTATAAGAAAAAACACTTATGTATGTAAACAGTATTATTGAATCATTCTGACTAGCTCCAACAAACACTGTTTCTGTTTTCTTAACTTAATCATTTTGGGATTGAGCAGTACTGTATATGTATGTCTATTCAGAGTGCTCTAAATAAGGTAGAAGTACTTTGTTCCAGCTGAAAGCTATTGATTTCTAAGACACAGCTCCATTACCCAACTGTTTGTGATCATGTGTGGCTTGAGGGTCAACCTAAGAAAATTTAAAGCTAGCAGACAGAAGTATGAATGCAATTACCAAGATTTTGACAGCACTATATGTTGCCAGTGTCATACTAGTAGAATTTGACCCAGAACTTTTAAGCAAAATATGTAATGAGTTGAAGATGACTAATCTGCTTTAAAAAATTACAAAAGACACAATATCAAGCTTAGTAAGATTTTAACTAGTTTTTACTGAAGACCTTTAAAAACAGACCTATGACTACAGATACTGCATATTAAAGATAAAGATAACAGAAGTATCTTGTTCCTTCAGTCATAAAATTCTGAACTAAATGCACAGATAACAGAGTGACAAACAAAAGAANTAGGTTAGGTGTTAAGGATTAGGTTAAGTGTTAGGTGTTAAGGACATAAATATAGTGAAAGCCTCAGGAAATTTCCCAAAGAAGGCTGTAGAGCTCAGTTTTTTTAAAAATTTTGCTAGGTTAGCATCTGTTTGGAATCATATAGTATAACATGCCTCCTATAATCTTACTTACACATATAGGGTAGTGTTACTGGTTCACACAGGTTACTGGAAAATGCTTCTTCATCACTGACTCCTACATTAGTATTCTCTAAACTGTAACAGTAGCCAAGTATGCAAAATCTTGGCTTGTATGCAAATATCTCCAAGAGCACTGAAAAGGGTTTGGCCAGCTTGTGAAAGGGAATGATGCAGTTTTTAGTAGTCCTCAAGATATTATTAGTATAAACCACAAGTTTAAATACTCAAAACAGACAATATGTTTGCAATGTCCCTAAAATGTGTGAGCAGAAAGGGAAATTAACTAATTTTGTTGGCTCAGAGTTTTCTTTTACCTCATATGAAACTGAATTTCTTAGCTGATTTTCCCCAAAACTTATAACCTTGGGCTGTACTTGCAGAAGGAAGACCAGGCCACGAGGATGTGCAATTTCTTTGTAACACAAATCAATCTTTGGGATCATTTAGATGAAAAATTGTCCAACTGTGCTCATTTATTATTCATTTACCCAAGAAAGAAAAGATCCCAGCGAACTGAGCCACTTAAAAGACGTTAATAACTCTTGGGCCTGACCCGAATGATTCCCACTACCTAGATAAATGGTTAATGACTTATTCCATACTTGGTTAAACCTTAAGAATTTAATGTGCTATGAAGCACAATAATCCTTTCCAATGAGTTGGTACATACTGGAATCCTGTAGCAAGCTTTTTCATGTATAAATCTCATGTTCTGTATACGTACATATATACATATACATATTTCTCTTCCTGTGAGCCTGTACTCTTGCCAGCATAAAGGTGCTCTGATTAGAACAGACTTTCCAAATAACACTGCAGGGAAGGTGATATGCAGCCCATAGTACTGTGGCCAGTTCAGCATTGATTTCCAGGGCAGCTAGGTCAGAACTTAGGAAACACTTTGTGTGTGTGAATTTTCTTTCTGAGCAGCAATTTGTGTAACAGTCTTTTTACTCCTGTCTGTCCACCTGCTATTATGAGTATCAGCAGAACGTAGAGATATCAGCAGTTAACTGCTTGACAGTAAACAGGTAAGACAAACTCTTCATTAATTTAGTATTATTTTTTAATAGCATGGTCCTCTGTTAGAAAAGCAACTGAATTCTCTGGGGATTTAAAATCTAGAGTAGACTCTCCTACAAAGCAAAC
>VZTQ01005689.1:37836-53021 GCA_013400755.1 Pelecanoides urinatrix
GCTCCATAAGATAACAGAAGTATCTTGTTCCTTCAGTCATAAAATTCTGAACTAAATGCACAGATAACAGAGTGACAAACAAAAGAAATAGAGAAAAAAATTACAGAGTGACAGATAATCATAGATAGGGATCACAAAACAATCCTTGGGATATTAATTAATTGAGAACTAGATATCACACAAAGCATAAGAATGAGCAACGTATGACATGATTTGTACACATCCAGTCCTGTTCCTAGTGAATTATACATAGAAAACATACTGCAAGATATTTAATAGCTTTCAATAAACTATTATCTTATTAAAAGTAATAGACAAAAATAAGAAAAATAAGGACATTTTGGCAACAGAAGGGACAATAAATGTATTTAGGAAAAGGTTATTTAGGTTTTTTTAAGTGGAGGCACCACTGATGAAATGCAGCAGAGAGGCAGGCGAAGTTCGTCCCAGGTGGCGGGAATGGCAAAGAAGTCTGTCTGCCCACCGTGTTATAGTTCATGAGGGAACAGACAGGAGATGGAGTACAGAATCTGAGGAGGCAGTTGAACAAATATTAGGAGATACACAGTCTATTAACAGACCCGTGAAGACCTATTAAGAAACTTGTGAAGGTTTCAAATTTCAGGAAAGAAACTTTACGCTCCATCTCAAAATGCATGGGAACTGATGGCCCTACTTAACGGTTCTCTTGAACTGATGAGGGAGGCTTCAGCCAAACGTGATAGACTGGAAAAAATGCATCTTTCAAAGTTGCTACTGGGAGGTGGGGCCGGGAGGGAGGGCCAGCAGAGGAGGAAGGATAGCACAGAGGTTGGCTTACTAAAGTGACAAGCGTTAGAAGTCTGATAACAATACTGAATCTCCATGCATTTCTTTTGCTGTTTTACTAACTGCAACTTGTGTTTTCTGGGAATTTGTTTACGAACACAGAAAGGGTTTGTTGTCTTGGCTTGGAAAGATTGTGCTGATTTGAGAGAATGGGAAATACAACTGATTATATCCTTGGCTAACAATAAAGATATGTAAAATTGAACTTGTGTCACTGTACTCATTAACACAATATAATTAAATTCAATGGCTTTAAAAAGTTTAATATCTTTGTGAAGATTATCAATATATTCTTTTCCATAAAAAAGAAACAAATTTGTTTTACACAAACTGTTTCTCTTTGCATACTCTAAATCTTTTCTCAATGAACAGCAATATATTAGAAGCATGACAGAAAAGCCATAAATCTGAATGTGATTTGCTTTAAAATCTACTAGAGTGATTGCAAATCATAAAAACATTCAGTCAACTATGTTCCACCAAGTCACAATGCCTTTTAAAAGCCATTGATTATTTAATAAGAGCGCCATATTGCTCTTCTCTTGTTGGTTTAAACTCAGCTACAGGCTTCTTGAAGAATATTTGTGAAGAGAACCTATCATGCTCAAATGTCACACAGCTAATTCATCCCCCCCCAGTCTCTTTATAAAGACAGGTGGCAATATGTTGGATTGTCATAAACAAGCGGATGGCAGTTTAATAACCATATCTAGACATTTGCTTGGAAACTTGACTGTTCCAGAACCATTCATGCAGGTTCTCTACAGCATCACATGGCACTCTTCTGTTCTCCTGTCGGTGACTTACTATCAAAAATGGTATTCTAAATATATTGAAATGAAATATGCCCCTGACAACTCAGCAAGTGATATCCCAGNTAATACTTTGAGTTTTCCATTTGCCTTTCTGGGATGGTTAGATCACTGCTAATTTTATATCCTCCAAACTTAGGAATTTAAAGGCTAATTTCAACTTATAACTTCTTCATATCTCTATAGTTCAAATACAAGAGCTAAAACAATTCCTAAATCAAGCCAGTTTTAAAGGAGAAACATTCTTCTACACATTGACCTTTCTGAAAATGAAAAGAACTGTCTTGACTGCAGTGCTGCAGTTTCTGACTTCTCCTTATATGTAGGGTGCAACCCAGAAAAAAAATGGCAATTGACTCTCTCTGTCTTCATGAACGGTCCCCAGAACTAATTTCAGATGGAATTAACATTTATGCTTGTTGCCACCACTCAAAGTATTGTAGTTACATTTTTGTTTAAACAGCATGGGAAAAAAATGGAGTAGGTTAGAGGGATGTGAGAAGAATGGAATGCTAGAAGAGGGAAGGCACTACAAAGTCAGTAAACACATACGAATTTTTGCCTCTCTTCAGCACGTAATTTACTTTGTCACCATATGTAAATTGCTGATGATGAAATGAACCACGGAAAAGCTCCTAGTACCGAGGCCTTTAAAATAACTTCTCACAAATGAAAGTGTAATTTTATGTACCCTTTTATGTTTGAAATTTTATGTTTGAAAAAATTAACTAGTTTGCATAACCAGAAGCCTTGTAATCTACACTCTATCATGTAAAGTTTCAATAAATAATGAAATTAACACAATGAATTCTGTACTTCATTAGTTAAATACACTGCTTTGTACTGATTTGTCCTTTCACAATAAAAGTTCTTGGTGAAAGCACTTTGGTTTTCCATATTCTGTACAGAATTTCCATATTCTATACTTCCTACATAGTATTAATGCTTTACCAAATATATCATGGTCTAATTCACTGTTCTAGCAATGGTGCATTGTATGAAAGAGAGAAAGTGCTGTTGTACAAACAGCATTAGAAGTTACAAGTTTGAAAACCATATCCTGCAACAATGGTGGAATACGAGTGCTCTGGGTCCACTTTTGGTAAACAGAGTTGGTGGTGGGGGACCAACCAAACCCCAGGCTGAGGCGTCCCATGCCGATGCTCTCATGATGGGTGCTGGTGCAAGTGTATGTAAGGAACTGGCTCGTGGCACATTCTTGCAGACTCCTGGCAGAACCACTTATGGTGGTAGGACTCTGCCTGAAGCATAGCTCATTAATCTCTTTATATTTAAGCACAAACATGTTTAATTCACCTCAAGAAGTACAATAAAATACCCCAACACTGCATTTCATGAAAAAAATAAAGTTAATACTCAAATTTAAACAAAAATATTGCTGAAAATATTTCAGGCAAAATTCCTCACCTTCTATCCTTCATGCAAGTTTGTATGGCCCAGACCATGAAATATAAGCACAGAAAACAGGAACAGTTATACTGGCAATGACCTTGTTGGATTGTGTCTGTCTATTCTGCAAGTTCATTTTCACTGAGACTTATTTGAATTAGAAATAATATCTGTATCTGTGCTTATTTAGCTTTAGCCCAGCATTTCTAGAGCTTTTCAAAGTCATCCAGCACTGATCACTGGTTAGTTACAGTGTAAACAAGTCCTCTACCCTATGTACACCTTCTTGTCTGTATTGTGAGATGGAAAGGAATTTTTTAACTTCTTCCCCTGCAAGTATATGTCACCTTAACTTCTGCCAGGGATAGTATGATTTGTCTATACAAATACTTTATTGAATCTCTTCCCTTGGGCTACCATTCTTGTAGGTAGGAAAGGTATGTACCTCTGTTGTTTGATGATGTTGGTACGTTCCTGAAATGTACAGCTGGCCATGCTGGTTTTCACTAGTGCTCATCAGTATGTATATTTTTGCTGTATTTTTATTCTTACTGCAGTGGAGATTAAATAGAGTATTAAAATAATTGGGGTTTTTTTTGTATCACCACCTGTGGAGCTATGTTCTGTGATAGCAGCGTACTTCACAGCTTCACAATAAATTAAATACACTAATTAAAATAAAACCTTGTTTTGAACTCTGTTTTGTTTCAAAAAAGGAATATTGACGCTGTAAATCCTAAACCAAAAACTGATTTAGGAGGAATATCAATCTATTCTGCCACAAGAAAAGAAAAACCAAAGTGGTTGAATTTTTGAATGTAATCTCACATAGTGTCTCAAAGGTTAAAACCAAAAGCATTGGTTTCGTCATGATTGTTACTCCAAATTAGCTTTTCTTGAAGGTTTAAAGAATGGAAGAATATGTAATACCAAAAGCTGTATTCATGGTTTTTTTAACCTTCAGAAATCGATGTGACATTTTGTGAAGTGTGTTGCGCTTTCTTTTGATTGTGAGATGTTATCTTTTGAAAAATTCCTCTATAGTAATTCAGGTGTAAATTCAGAGAATGATCTCTTGGGCTAGGATTTAATAACCAGTCCACTAGAGTTCTGTAATTACTATGTTTAATGAAAAAAGTGATGATGGATGGCAGACCTCTCCTTCTTAGTTATTTTGTGCACTACCACAGGGTGTTAAAATGCAGATCATGTTCTTCCATACAAGTTTAAAAAAAAGTTAAGTCCAGGCTTTTCAGCAAGGTTTTAACACTCCATCCCTTGTTGGAGAGTTTGACAGGCCCAGTGTCTTAGCCCATGATATGTAATAAATATATTGTGTATGTGCAGTATGTGTATATGTACAGATACGGTGTATAAGAATTGCATAGTAGCTATAAAATTTCTGACTGCAACTAGCTAAGGGGGAGTCTAAAGGTAGTTGTTAGTTTGAAAGAAAATGAAAAACATAGAAGTGATTGGGATTCAACCTGTGCCACTATTCTCTGACTCGACACTAAAAAAATGCCCAAACTCATGACCATTACAAGTAGGATGCCTTTATGAATATAACTTTTTGGAAAATAAATCATCTGACAATGTATGGGTATTAATCGCTCTTCATATTTTCCTTGAAGCACCTTGACCAAAAGAAGGCTGAAAAAGCTCTTTCTTTAAAATGAGGATGTTAACTTCTGCTCAGAATTACTCATGCTTTCAAAAGGCCAGGCTTTCCCACATACTTTTCCCTTCCATGATCTAGCTAAGGTCCTTCTCACACGGCCACTGACTAACACAGCTTTACAGTGCGTTTTCATCCAGTCCTGATAGGTATCCCAGACTGTGCACATTCCCTGTCTGGAAAGTTGTGCAACTTTGTTGTGAAACCGAAGTTTTTCCATGAGGCCTGGTGTGGAAGGATGCCTAGAGAGCCCTCAGCATCACAAGTTACCAGGGCCAAGGCTTGGTGGATCCTGGAGTACGGCTGGTCCAACCAGCTTGCTTCATTATTTTTTAATTACAGAAAAACCTCACAGATTTTTCTGAATTCGTAGCAACACCAATAGTGTGCTAGGTGCTCTACAAACTCTTATTACACTGTGGTATACAAACAAGTGTTTACAATCTATTCTGGTCCAGAGAAAATGCTTAAACTCTCTAGTGACGTAATTTCTAACCTTGATATCTTTATCCTTATAAAAGCCACTACAGCTCTATGACAAAAACATCCTTCTCTTTGCATTTTGAACAAGTTCCTGTTTGAATAAGACCATGTGCCTGTTTCAGGATAGGTGGCCTGGGACAGTTTATTCATCCTTATTTATCATTTATTAGTGTTAAAGGGCAACATTTTCCACTCAAATGGTGGAAAGGGGGCATGATTCTGTTAAAATTCTGAAATCTCTTATTGTATGTAGGTTTCCTTGTTCTGATGATTTTACTATTGCCAGTCGTCATGGCAGACATGTAAACTGACTGCATGTGCTTTTCATTCACATCTAAACTCCATTGCATTTTCTCACAAATGGGCAGGCTAGGAGCATGCACACTCATTTACTACAGCTCAGCTGGTGGTAGGCAACTTGATAAATTGCTATAGCAAAACCATACGTGTGAGGCTTTGAGTACTTTAATGATATAATAGGTTAGAACAGTTTAATCTTTTCTCATCACCTCCTCTCAGAATGTTATAATTTTTAGAATGTTATAATTTTTACCTTTGGTTTTGTTTTACTAAAATTTTTTGTGTTTGCAGAAATTTGAAGCCCCAAATCATGTTTAAGGTGCTCGCTCACTTCTCTCCAGTCGTGCTTCAACCTGGGATTCATAATAATGATTTCATTGCACCTATGTCCTTCATTTTCTGTATTTCAGTAGAAATATTTTAGAAATATCCATGAGTTCGCTGGGATTTTGCTATAATTAACAAGTAATCACACTTAGACCTCTCCACCCTCCCTTTTGTTTTTGTTGAACTGTTTACCAGCCCAAGTGATCTCCAGCACCAACTGTAGTTGTTTGCAACTCCAAATCTCATTCAGCTGGGCTATTTCCTCAATCTTAGCTGTGCAATGTGGTTTTGCAAAAAACACCCGGGAAAATAGAATGAAAGACTTGTGACAATAGACCACAAAATAATACTATGACATTGGAGGAAGAGAGATTTTTGTAAGTCTTTCTTACATTCCATTTTTGGCAGCCTCAAATTCTAATGATAGTTTTCTTTCTTAAAAAGAAATAAAAGCAAATTTACACAACCAGGTCAAGTGTGCTGTTATGAAGTTGATTTTTATAATGTTTTCTTAAGCCCAACAAGCAGAGTTAGTGCATCTTTTTAGAAATAAGGTTCCAAAAAGAACAACACTTATCTTCCTTTATGACAGATGTCACTGACATTGCTGTGTGGGAAGCAACTTAGGAGACATAGAACCATTAGAGAAATAGTAAGGTTAATAATAGCTTTTCTTTTGTTTCCCTAAAGAATATCTGACAGACGAAAGAGGAGGAGGATTCTTGAAAGACCTCACAGAAAGAGTCTTAGAAGAAATAAATAAGGTGTCCTAAGCTTTTGGATTAACCCATGCTAGCTGAAGTTATGCAGATAATTCTGAGAAGGGTTAAAAACAGCCTATCATTTTCTGTTGGAGGAGCATAACTGAAAACTTTGCATCAGTAGCAGAATATTGGTATTTTATAGCACCCATGAGCCTTTCTTAGTGTGCCAGACACTGTGCAAACACAACACAACCTAATCAGAAGATGGCAATTATGGTTGGGGTTCTTCTAAGTTTGATTCTGATCAGTAACCATGAGTCAGTCAGGAATACAAAGATGGAAGTCAACTTGTATGACATAATGTTCATACAAGTTCTTAGGAAGAGAAAAAAGAGAGAATAGATGGAAAAACAGCAAGATACAAATGGATGAGTAACAAGAATTAGAATAAAAGATTCAATAGGTACAATTGTGATTACGGTTGATTCTCTCCTCAAAGAATCAGAGTGGAGGCATGTTTCAAGTGAGAATTACAGAGCATGTCCTGAATCTGATGCTACTCAATATTTCCATTTGTGATTTGACTGGTGGAGAAAAGGTTTGCTACATTTTCAGGTGCTACCAAGACATGAATGTATGTCTTTTACAAGACAAGAATACAGAATGGCCTTGACAAGTAAGAGAAATAGGAAACAGCTTGTGTGAAGCAGGTAGAAATAATCAGCTACACTGCCAAGTAATGAGTTCTGCAGAAAATAACTAGTAGTTACTAAGGCTTAGCTGTTGTGCTTGAGTCAACAATATCATATCTTTGCAAAACAGTCAAATATCATAGGAAAAGACATGTACAAACCAGTAAATATATACAACATGGGAAATTATTTGTCCAGTCTACTTAACAATGGTAAGTTTTCAGAAATGAAAATGATCAGAGACCTAGAACTGATGCCTTCTGAGAAAAGACTGAAGGAATTGGGGTGGCTGAGTCTGGAAGAGGGAAGTTGATTGTTTTCAATGTGTACTAGATTTAAAACAAAAAGGTAGGCTTAACTTAGAAGGGAGATAGAGATTCAACACCAAGAAGAGCTTTCTAAGGGTAGTAAGGATCTGGAGTAAGTGGCTTAAAATCATGTATATTAGCACCACACATAATCTTCTTGAAACATGTGTTTGGAAGTGATATCCCTTTAAAATGCTTTTTCTTGTTCCCTGACAGGTCTCTATTGATCAGTATAAATAATCTTTGCAAAATAAGCAAGGATTTTTATGCTTGTTTTAGAGTCTCATATGTCTTTAAAGTTTATATATCTAGATTCCTTCTACTAACAAATATTTAAAATACAGACTCTTCTAGTAAGAATTAATTAATTTTCAGACCTTTAGTCATTCTTTCAATGTAGACCAGTTAAAATTTGAATGAAGTTAACTTACATAAAGTAAGTTAGTTATGCAGAAAAGGATTTTTATTTTTCTGATTTTCATTCATTATTCACTTAATTCTGGCCTGCCATGTATGAGTTTACTGCAATTAAATTGTCCTTAAATTATCATTACAGGAAAATTACAGTTAGTTTTTCCACACCTATAAATTATCATTATTCATATGAGTAGATTGTACACCACATGAATAAGAATAATTCCAGGATTAATAAAATTTAGAATAAAAATGTGATAACTAAAATTAAAGGTAAGAAGCATGCCAATAGGTTGTAGTAATCACGTGGCTGATCTTTGGCTTTAGTAATGAATAACTACAATATAATTACTGTGCCTTGTAGTAAAAATTTTATCCATGGGTCCCTATACGTTCTGCTTCCTTTTTCTTCCTAGTTTTTGAAGCATTTAAATGTTTCTGCATTTACTGAGACAAAGCAGACATTGTAAATTGGATGCGTACTGAAGTGGTACTAAGTATTTGGGAACCATTTGCATGCATTTGTTCTATAATCCACTGAATTGATGAAGTCTTTTCACTGGTTTCATTAGATGTTGGAGAAGGCCTTTGTGTGTCCATGCTTGCTTCTGAAGTTCCTTTAGCAACTGACCTAAGCAGGGAGTAATACATAGAGTAAGACCTTTCTTCTCAAACAACTCAACCTGTCCTTGAGAGCCACTTCTACTATTTTTGGAATAAGATGACTGTTACTTGGGAAATGGAAAATCAATCTGCATGCTACTGACCCTATGCTTGCTGCTGGTATGCTTCACTTTCTTTGACTGCCATGCTGAAATTATAGTTTAAAAGAACAGCCAGATAATTTCCATCTTAAAATGGTTAATTAAAAAAAAATTCAATATACTCCTTAACTGTTTTTTCTTAGCTATACCAAAAATTGTTAGTGCTTGCAAATGGTACTCTTGGCAATAAGAAAAATGACTAACTTCAAATGATCAGAATTATTCTCACATTTAAAAAAAATAATTGAGCGCACTATTTCCATTGTTTCTCTGTGTGTCAAAGGGTTCCTTGTATTACAAGCTGGAAAAAAAAAAATTCATCCAACCTGTGGCTTGGAAAGTAATCTTGTTCAGAATTAAATGTGAAAATACAAACTTGGCTATAGAATTGCCATTAAAAAACAAATGATATTATTCAGAAGTTTTAGTGAGAATAAATTATATAGAAGCTCCAGTATTTTTGGAGTTTGGTACAAAAATCTCTCCAAACACTCTGGGAAATGAAAGCTAAACACCAAAGTCTGTTTCCTGTTGCTGGGTTTCTTCTCACTCTGCTTTATAACATTACCATATGTGTAAACGTGGCAGAAATGGGGGTTTGATTTACTAGGTACTTACAGTCTGTTGGAAGGTGGTATTGCAAAAGTTCAAAAAAACTTGCTCCTCTTAGCTCTCCAGGATGTTTTTGTGATTTTGTACAATCACAGAATCCAAAGAAAGCCATTTTTTTGTAGCTCTGAGGTAATAACACTTAAACAAATAGCTTGAAGTACATATGTGTACACACAGTCTATTTCCCAGTGTCAGGATGACAGATTTTTCATGAACTTTTCTTCCTGTTAGAAAGAATATTAAGCTTTGATCAAACATCTAGAAAATCTATTACATTATTAAGCCTCTCACAAAAGAATTTTTTATCTCAGCTACCTAAAATACTAATTATATTGTTGACAGAAGCACAGAATGACAGAATGGTTAAGGTTGGAACGGACCGCTGGAGGTCATCTCGCCCAACGCCCCCTGCTCCAGCAACACCATATAGAGTCAGTTGCCCAGGACCATTCCCAGATGGCTTTTGAATATCTCCAATGAGGGAGACTCCACAACCTCTCTGGGCACCCTGTGCCAATGCTTGATCACCCTCACAGTTTGTGCCCATTGCCCCTGGTCCTGTCACTGGGCACCACTGAAAAGAGCCTGGCTTCATCCTCTTTGCACCCTCCCTGCCAGTATTTATATACATTGATAAGGTCCCCCCTGAGCCTTCTCTTCTGCAAGCTGAACTAAGAGTCCTTAGTTGGACTCTCCAGTCCAACTCTCCCTCCACACCTGTCTTGTAGTGGGGAGCATAGCACTGGACCCAGCACTCCAGGTGTGACCTCACCTGTGCTGAATAGAGAAGGATCACCTCCCTCCGTATGTTGGCAACACTCCTCCTAATGCAGCCCAGGATACCACTGGCCTTCTTTTTCATTATATAGTGGGATCTGGATACCATACTAAAATTTAATGTCATATTTATTCATGTTAACTCCTCAAAGTAACTGGAGCAACTAACTTAATAGAGGAAATAACCATTCTGTCATTCCTCTTTTTTATAATACAGAATTATTTCCCAGATGTTTAATTTATTGTAATAACTAGCCTGTTTATTCTACCCTCCATCTCAAAGTACTAAGGTCAGCATGACCTTTGATTTTACACAGCAAAGAAAATAAATGCTCTGCTTCTCTTCAATTTAGAATTTCTAACAAACACACCTCCTCCTACATCTGAATTAGCACTCCTTTTACCTGGTTCTGAAGACACACTGAGGTGGAAACAAAATCTCTCACTATGTCCCTTAAAATCTTCAAGCAGTACAAGTTTCCTTTGGCCTCTCCAAGGACCAACAAACCTAGTGCTGAATCCAACCTAGAAATTTCAGAACAGAAGAAAAAAAAACAGCAAACTTTAATGGTAAATAAAATAATAATTGATTTTTAAAATATAAAACCTACTGGTTATTAAGAGGTAATTAGTATCTTAGTTTGCAAAAACCAGTTAGATTCAGGAAATGCTGACATTTGTTGAAGTCAGTTAATATCAAAATCTACAGAGCAAGTGTGCTAAGTTTTTATGGAGATTTATTGGGTTCAGTGTGAAGGTCTGACAAAACCTATGCCCTGGAAAAGTCCTAATTTATCAAAGTTCTTTTTAGATATGTTACAGGAATAGACAACATACCACAGGGTGATAAAAAGAGAGTGTCTGTTAATTTATATGTTACCCACCCTACTCATTGTGTTTTGCCTCAATAATAAATAATTCAGTGTTAGAGCTCAGGAATACTACTGTAGATTATTCAGACACTTTTTTTGTGTTGGTGGAGATCAGGCCATTATAGCAAGAGCCTCCAAACTGACTTACTTCAGCTCCATGACTGTTGACAGGAATGGAGATATCTTTGGACCTGGTGGCAAGCAGAGAATGTCCAAGTATTCTGGTGGTGTTTGCATCCCATTTTGAAGTAATTTGTACACCACACAGATAACCCAACTTACAGTTTATGACACTTTAGTCTAATGAAGGTGATCTGTTCTTATGGCTACTAAAAATAAACCTCTGCTGGGAGAAATTAATTAAATATCCTTGGCTCCAGCATACCGGCCTTACTGTAACATATAAGTTATATACCTAACTAGAAAGGAAGAAAAATTATTTATTATCATTTGTTGACAAGTAAACAATAAAAACATGAACTGTCAATGAATCAGGTTGGACACATTTCAAGAAAATAACTGAGAAAATCAGTTTTTGTCAAGTTTTAGCCTACATCTTCATTAACAACCCAGAAATGTAGCAAGAATCAGTGAAGACTGTGATATAAAACAGAGGCATTGGGAAGGTTAGCACAATGGCCAGAAGAATAGCAAAATTATTCACCTTGTAAGATGCAGGCTGTTATACTGAAGATACTGTAATGTGAAATACAAATAAAATATGTATAAGCAGAAACCTGGAAAGGAATAATGTTGAAAGTACCCGAATAGTATCAATGTACAGTTAATGGGACACACATTCACATGGCAGATCAGAAACAGTTCCAGTTAAAAGGTAGCTTCAATCCTATTATGGATGGGAAGGGTAATGCAAAATACCAATGTTCCTGTTACAGTTTCATGAGGAATATCCTATTCAATTGCGGAAAACGCTGTCAAAAGATACCAATTGACAAACCAAACAGAATTCACTAATGGGCAACAATAGCAATTGAATGTTTGGGAACATGATGTTTCTAACTTGGATTTCAGAAAGGAAAAAGGACTAGGGAAGTGATCATCCCCTGTACTTGGCACTGGTGAGCCCGCATTTCGAATCCTGTGTTCAGTTTTGGGCCCCTCACTACAAGAAGGACATTGAGGTGCTGGTGCATGTCCAGAGAAGGGCAACGAAGCTGGTGAAGGGTCTGGAGCACAAGTCTTACAAGGAACTGCTGAGGGAACAGGGTTTGTTTAGTCTGCAGAAAAGGAGGTTCAGGAGTGACCTTGTAGTCCTCTACAACTACCTGAAAGGAGGTTTCTTCTCCCTAGTAGAAAACAATAGGACAAAAGGAAATGGCTTCAAGTTGGATGTTTAGACTGGATATTAGGAAAAGATTCTTTACCAAAAGGGTTATCAAGCACTGGAACAGGCTGCCCAGGGAAGTGGTTGAGTCACCCTCCCTGGAGGTATTTACAACACTTGGCAGTGTTAGGTTTACAGTTGGAGTTGATGATGTTAAGGTTCTTTTCCAACCTAAGTGACTCTATGATTCTATGACTCTATGAAAGGCTACAACGCCTGAATCACATAGTGTGCAATGTTTGAAGTGGTTTGTCTGTAAGCAGCTAAGTAATCTCCACTTGCAGGCAAAATTTCTCATGTGGAGGTCAGAAGCATTTGTACTTGTAGGCAACTGTATTCCATCGGTCCTACAAAGCAAGGCTGGCTGAAAAGTCACCACCACCTTGGGGAGGAAGGTAGTACCACACTGTTGGTTCCTGCTGGAGGAAGTGGGAAACCACTGGGAGTTGCATTACTCCTGATGCCCAGATTCCTTTGAGTTCCTGGTTCAGTCAGGGCATGTGCTCCTGTTCACCAGGAAGCTATTGCTAATTAGCTGTACTTTTGCCTCTGTGAAAGTAGGGGTTCTGAGCTTGAAAATGTCGTGGTTTAACCCCAGCTGGCAACTAAGCACCACACAGCTGCTTGCTCATTCCCCTTGGTGGGATAGGGGAGAGAATCAGAAAAGTAAAAGTGAGAAAACTTGTGGGTAGAGATAAAGGCAGTTTAGTACATAAAGCAAAACCCGCGCGCACAAGCAAAGCAACACAAGGAATTCATTCACTAATTCGCATAGGCAGGCAGGTGTTCAGCCATCCCCAGGAAAGCAGGGCTCCATCACACCTAGCAGTCACTTTGGCAAACAAATGCCATCACTTCGAATGTCCCCCCTTCCTCCTTCTGCCCCCAGCTTTATATGTTGAGCATGACGTCATTTGGTACAGAATATCCCTTTGGCCAGCTGGGATCAGATGTCCCAGCTGTCCCCTCCCAACTTCTTGCACACCCCCAGCCTGCTCACAGGTGGGGTGGGGTGAGAAGCAGAAAAGGCCTTGGCTCTGTGTGAGCACTGCTCGGCAATAACTAAAACATCCCTGTGTCATCAACACTGTTTTCAGCACTAATCCAAAACATAGCCCTATACTAGATACTGTAAAGAAAATTACCTCTATCCCAGCCAAAACCAACATAAATTACACTCTGAGATTGAGCACTGATATAATACCAAGTCTGAATAACAGCTGAGAGTCTGTGGTACATGAGAAAATAGTCAAGCAACACAAGTCCACAAGAATTGGACTGATGTCACCTAAAGCTTTAGGAAGTGTTTTTGAGTTTGCATTGGAGAAAATTTCATTTATCGCTAACTACGTTGCAGTGTTTGTGGCAGGGAGGTTTTTGTGAGGATTCTCTTTGTCAGCTATATAAGAATATGGTTTTATATATAGACAAATAGATTTATTAGATTGTGTTTTGAGTAGAATACAAAGCAGTGTCATGGGACAAGTTAAAGTAATTTACTTAATAAAAAATTTTTTCCTTCAGTGTTATCTTCCATAACATCTTAGAGTAGCTTCTTCAAAGAAGTACATGCATGTCTCACCAGCTGAGACATTGAAAGTTAGACTGGAAAATGCCCTAAAAACTATCCACATAGACACAAAAGAGATGGTACAATGGTCCTTAATATCTGTGCATTCTGCAGTTCTATGACATAAACACTCATATTTTTTCTTAGATTAACAGTACATGTCTAATAGGTTTGCATATATTACATTTTATAATTTTAATTACATTACATTTATTTAAGTTAAAAATTACAATATTAATTTACATTGTGACTTGGGATGTGAGTCAGAGTTCACTGAGGACCACAGGACCACCTATAGATTTTAATAGATATGGTTGAAGTCTGTAGAGATGCTGCAAGCAGGTGTTTCTGAAATTCAAACTTAAAATTGGAATATAGGCTTAATCCCTATATTGTATGGTTGCATACAAACCACTCCTGTCACAGCAACATTGTGTCCAGAATCAACCACATATTGATCTTTCCGGAAAATAAAATGCTTTCTGGAAGGGAAAAAGTAGAAATCATAAACCATTCCACATATGTAGAGAAAAAGGAAAATTAGGATACAGAAGTAGCAATGAAAGCAAGACTAAGGAGAAGAGTAGGTGGGAGAAGGAAAAATGATCCTTAGATCATTTACACTCCATCATCTAGGCAGCATCTTTGGGTTTCAGATGGGTAATTTCTTGAAAGTATGCCCAATTGTACAAATCTCTTTGTTTTATACATCAGTTGATCCTGCTTAAAACCATAACATGGTCACTCTTTTTTTTTTTTTTTTTAAAAAAGCATTTTAAACTTCTGCTTCCTGTTCTGAAGTTGTCATTACAAAGATTTTCATTAGGAATCCAAGCCTGTGAGAGGCTTTCAGGCTGTGAGTCTCTATCTCACATATGCAGACAACTTACGGCTGCATTTAGTTGAGTTATCAAATACTACCTTCTCCTTGGCATTTCTGAACAGCTAGCTTTCAGGATCTCTCTGCCTGGCTGTTGGCTTGGCTGATTTGTATTTAATGAGATATCCTTGGGTGGATCTGGACTGACATTTATTTGATGGTCAATAGAAGGTTTAGTAAGATCATATAGTAAAATAACCATTAAGCAAGGACAGAAATCTACACATAGTTATCATGGGCCAGGTTTGCCAGACCTGTGTTCTAAAAAGCATGATTCAAGATTTTGCAGATTTTGGAGATTACTATTTGGTCTGCACGATATAAACCAGTGGATAATCAAAACAGAACATAATGAGCACTTTCTAATCATTTTACCTTTTTTTTCTGCGCGGCAGAAGGGCGTGGCGCG